>JADRCH010000110.1:431381-485228 GCA_019843965.1 Rhynchomys soricoides
CTGTGCTCCTGTAGATCCATGTGCTGTGCTCCTGTAGATCCACATGCAGTGCTGCTATAGTTGCTGTACAGAGATGATAAATGAGCTTTTCACCAACCCAAATGAATGATTCCCACGTAACTCATAGCCTCCCTCTTGAGAGCTGGAGGCAGAATGTGAATTGGCTCCTGTCTAGCTGGTGATGTTTAAAAAGCCTGCAATCTTGTTACTGTCACCTGATGCCAGTATGAGGCTTAGGCACATCAGCTTTGCTAAACACATAGAAGTCTTCCTAAAACACAGCTGGCCCTCAGGATTGGGGCTGTAAGCAAAGAACCCCTCCTGATGAAACGCTTTTGGTATGCACGGAATGGCCTCCTGGGATGGCTTTCAAATGGTGCTTTATAACTAACTGGTGCTGTAGAGGAGTCTCAGAACTTTGCAGTGGAGGAGCCTTTGAGAACATCTGACCCAGCAGCCTCTTTTCATACCCAGTCTCACCCACCAAGTCCCAGGCCTTCCTGGAAAGACTGGGATTGTGGCCTCAAACAAAGATCTCCTGGGACCTATGGGATTAACAGGAGTAAAATAAAAAGGAAGCAGAGGCAGAAAGCCAGGGAACATAACATGTTTAGCAGTAATATGAAAGGAAATTTGCCTGGATAGAAAGGACCTGGGGCTTTGTATTAGGTTGTACAAGGACTATGTATGCCAATCATCACTTCTCAGCCATTTTCTTTTTTGCTATACCCCACATACTTTTTAAAAAAAAATGTTTTTCCTATTCTTATCTCTCCCCAAGAAGTTTTAATCCTATGGACGTGCTATAGATCTGGTTCCATACAATATATGTACTATAGAGAGTCGTCATTGCTACCCTCCTTTCGTGCATGGGAGGCACCGCAACCATCAGTACGTCTCCTTGTGCTGCTTGCTATTTTGAGCAAATTTGAACTCATAAAGCAGCTGTTTTTAAGGTATCAAAATCTAACTTATCAGAGCCTTTAAATTCAATGCATTTTATTTCCCAATTTTATTTTATTTATAAGGAATATCAAGGCTTTGGTTTTAAAGGTTGTTTAGGCCTTAGGTGGTGCCTTAAAAAAATTGTAGGTTTTTTTTTTTGCAACATGGTGAGCTTTATGGAATGAAATCCACTAAGCTCATCTGATTCTTTTTTATTCTCTCTCTCTCTCTCTCTCTCTCTCTCTCTCTCTCTCTCTCTCTCTGTGTGTGTGTGTGTGTACCATGGTGCACATCTCTAGGTCAGAGGATAGCCTCAACTATTGGCCCTTGCCTTCCAACCTTATACAAGGTCTCTTGTTTGCTGCTGCATATGCCAGGCCAACTGGCTAGTAAGCTTCCAGGGATTCTCCTGTTTTTGCCTCCCATCTCATCATTGAAGTGATGGGATTGCAGGTGCCTACTACTGTGTCTGGATAATACATGGCTTCTGGGGATGCTAATAGAGGTCCTCTTACTTGCACAGCAAGCATTTGACTCACTGAGTCATTTCCCTAGCCCTTTATTCATTTTTACTGCCATTTGTAAGGTTACTGGGACTCTGAAGCCACCATCATCCAGTGCTACGTGATCTCCTTGCCTCTCTCAATTTCTCCACTGCCCAAGCTTGTCCTCCATAGCAGCAGCAGGATTCTTTAGAAAGGTTGATCATGCCAAGTGCTCTACTTAGCATTGTATCCACTCCAAAGCAAGCTGACCCAGATCCTGTCCTCCCACAGTGGGCCGCCCAGCACCTCACCTCACTGATCTCGAGCTGCAACCCCATTTATCTCCATCCTCTGTACTGCCAACCAAGTCCCAAGTCCGTGACTGTGTTCTTGCTCCTTCTGTGCAGATTTTTCTTCTTTGGATTTTTTAGAAGTCATTCTCGATTGTCAAAACAGTTTTAGATTTAGAGAAGAGCTGTGAAGATAGCCCAGAGTTTCCCCAGCAACCTGCTAGTCTTCCCTGATTACTCCTCTCCTGTGTATTTTCTTATGAATGGCACATCTTTCACCCTCTGATCTGCAGAGAGCCTTTCTCCCATGTCCTCTGCTGAGCTGGGAGACCTGCCCTCCTACACAGCCTGCAACACACTGCCAGCTTAAGTCTCTTGGTAAAGTTTGCTTCTTTTGAGTACTTCTCTGTTCTGTATTTTTTCGTTTACTTGCTTCTTTCACATATGAGACTATAATGAGAGTTTTTTAATATTTGGACTCACAGCCATGTGAACTGTCATTAGTTTCTCTGGACCTGAGACAGTGGGTGGAAGCAGAGTGTGGCTGGAATTTAGAGGCACTCTGACATAGGGACAGTGTTGAAAGTTGTAGGTTGAAACAAGAAAGCACTAGACATTTCCAGTTCACATTCTAGTTAGTGTCCTCGAGCATAGTATGTGTCCGGCATTAGATTTAATCGCAGTTAGAGCAGACAGAGGAGCCAAGGAGACTCTCGGGTTTAAAATTGGCTCTAACAGAACATCTAGAAAGCCATCTTGGAGACTCTGAAGTGTTGTTCCTTATGTTGGTTACACTCCTTCTCTGTTGGAAAGTGAGTGTTACCTTTACTCACGTGTCACATAGGATGCACTTGGGAGCCTGTGGGGATGTGGAATTGTACTGGCTACTCATGGTTCAGTTAAAGACTCTGGATCTAGTCTGCTGCTCTTTCTCAGTGGCCAGGATATGTCTGTAGACTGAGATACCTGCAGTTCTCTCTCTTTGCTTTACAATCAATCCCCAGATCTCTAGTTAACATTCTTGAGTCCCTGGCTTCCATAGCAAGGGCAAGAAGATGTAAAGGATCTCAGGTCTTCCCATATCAAAGTATAACTTTCTGTTTGGTACTTGGATATGATTACATGCTATGCTTCATAGACATGAACTCCAGAATACAATCCCTTACAAAAGAGAGGAGCTTCTCTCTGCTACCCCTGGAAGCAAGTGGCTGTGCGTGGAACCTCTGCTCCACAGCTCCAAGAGCCAGTTCTTCTATCTGTTGCTTCATCATTATCAAGAATACAGGTTGGCAAATGGTGGCCCCTGGGCTAAATTTGGCTTGTTTTCTGTTTTAGTATGGTCTGCATACTAAAAATGGTTATTTTATTATTTTTAAATAGTTGGAAAAAGTCTTACAGCTATGAAAGTTAAACTCTTGTTTCATGTCCATAAGTAAAGTTCAGTTGCAGCAGTCACACGCTTGCTTTCTCACTATCTGTAGTTGGTTTTACACTGTAGTGGGAGACTTAAGTAGTCAAGGCAGTATAACCTGCCAAGTCAAAATGTTTGCAGTGTAGCATTTTACAGAAGTTTGCCTACCTCTGCTGGGGGGGGGGAGGGGGGGAGATCATCTCTCCCTGTGTGATCTTCATTAAAAGTGGTTCTATCCTTATCTGCTCTTCGGCTTATGAAAAAGACCATTTGTTGGTGAGCACACATAGCTGCAGGTGATGGAAAGATATAGTCTTTAGCTGGACAGCCACTTACCCAGCCCAAACTACAGTTTTATTAAGAACAGGAAGTGATAATGAGGTTTGTAGGGCAGCCCATTGTAGGAGTGTGTGAGTGCACGCGTGAATGTTCATATTATAGTCTCTTTCCACTTTAAAACCCATACATTTTTTCACTTTAAAATTCATTTAAAATATAATCAGTTTCCAATGAAAGGAAAGTGGAAGCCATCTTGGTTTCTATATGTTGTAAAGTATGATATTAAAAACACAGAATATGCAGCATTGATGAAGGTGTCTTATTTGTCTGTTTATTTATTCATGAATTCATTCATTTAGCAAATGTTGAGTGAAAATAGTGTCCCCTCCTTGCTTAGTGGTGTGTTGGATTCTCTGATATGAATTTAGCATTCTTAGTAAGGTTCTTCCACAAATAGAGCAGTGGCCACCAGCAGCAGCAGCTTCTGGAACTGGATTTGAGTTGCAGGTGCTTAGCTCCACGTCCTCTTGCCCCAGGTTTCCAAACTGAAAACCTACTAGGCTGAGGCCCGGAGACTGATGGCTGTTCTGGTGCACAGTTGGGAACCAGTGTTGTAGGTATTAATTCATAACCGTGACGAGTGAGGGTGCCTTTTTCATCACTGAGAAACAGCTTGTGCTTTCAGGGGCATCAACAAACATTTGCTCCACTCACCCTACCCCCTCTCAATAGTCCCTTGTATTCAGAAAATGTACACAAGTCAAAACAGGCAAGCCATATTTTGGCTTCAGACTTATTTTAGTAAGCAGTGCCAGAATCTGCCAAAGCCATGAAGGGACTGTCCATGAAATTGGCCAGGCAGCCACCACCACACAGAGCATTCTCAGTCCTTTACTAATTCCTCTGTGAAAAGGGATCACGGCAGCCCTGACCCAGTAACTTAGGCTCCTGAGGAAAGCAGACACTTGCTACTAGTCCAGAACAAGCAGAGACAGGAGAACCTTTCACAGCGGAGTCGCTTGACTAAGTACTGATGGCTTAGCCAAGTCCTTAGATGAGTTGGTGCTGTAGTATACTGTTGCATGGCTCTTGGCAGGCATTAAACACCAGGTAGCTACAGTTTAGGTGGAGTGAATACTCTATCCATAGAGGGCGTATCTGTATATGCTGTGTGCTGTACTTTAGCCATGCCCTGTATTTGCCAACATCACCTCACAGCTATCATGTGAGGCTAGTAACCTTAATGCCAGTTTATAAGTCAGAAGTCAGAGGCATTTGTGAGGTGGATTTGTATAGATCTTCTACACAGGAAGAGACAGTATTCGAATTTAAGCCAGATTGTCATTTTGTATTTCCTACATTTGTACACATGCATGTGAGCATAAGCATGCACACACACTGCCAGGCTGTTACAACTTAAGTCTGGTGGATGTTTCATAATGTGTAATTTGGAAGTTAGATAGTGACTCTCGCTGCTTCCAGGCCTGCGTCTCTATGCATAGTGCTTCTGATCTGTCAGCAGAAGAAAGCATGGCTTCTTATGCTAGAGCACTAAGGAGTGGTCATATTACTTCCTTTCTCGATCTCCTAGCCTCAAAAACTAAAATACACTTTTCAGGAAAAGACTGAGGACCTTGCAACCCTATGGCAGCATGAGTCACTAACGAGCGAACTTGGACCTCCTTCAGAAGAGTGACTTGGGGGTTCCAGAAGCCTGAAGAATGAGCTGTACCTGAGTGAACCCTTCAGTTTGACTGATGTGTCCAGTAACTGAACATTTTATTATTGGATCAGGTTTTAATCTTCCCCCCAAATGAATTCTCCTTGTATTCTGCCCAAACTAAATGGAGTAAAATGAGAAGGCACTAAAGTTGGGACAAGAAGGGAAACCTCCTGTTTCCTCGTGGATTCCAGAAACGGGCGATACTTCTCCTCCAGCCTCCCTCTGCTTCCCCCACATCACGTTATTAGTGATTGATGGCATCGCAGAGTGCTTGGTGGAAACACACTTGCAACCAAATTTACTAAACCACAGATGACTTTATTTATAGCTGTGGTGAGCAAGGGCAGAAAGAAACTGTGTACGTGTGTGTGTGTGTGTGTGTAGTTACAGTTATGTGGTAATATATATTACCATATTTGCTTGTAAGCTTTTCTTTTTGCAAATAGTTTTTCTCTTGCTCTCCCTAGTATGATTTGAATATCCTTGTTTGAGGGAGAAAACATCATTATTATATGGTACCATAGGAATCACATTTTTAAAAATTATGTAAGTTTTACTAAGAAATTGAATATATCTATAGTCAGTGATATTATAAAACTTGAAGCTGAGAAATTATCTTTAATAAATAGATTAAAATGGAGATCATAAATAATGGCTTAACAACTGGCAAAAGAACCTAAAATTACTAAGTGGAGTTTAATTTAATCAGATTTAAGCAGATTCTTAGAGGAGGCAGTTGGGTAGGAAATTTGAATGGGTTTAGTTTTCAGAGACATTCAAGAATAATGTTTGGACTGATTAACTGTTGAATGAGTGTTTGAGACGTGAATTCACTCTAGGTTGTTTGAATCCTGGGAATGAGGTTAAGTCTGCCAAGAGCATCTTAAGGCTATAATGATGAGACCTTAAACACTAGAACATCAGAAGTGATCAGTTCACTCTCAATACTGAACACTTCTGTAGGGACCCTGACAGTGGCCCTCTGCCATGTTTGAACGTTGCACTGACTAGGGAACCCATCTGGTCTATTCCATTGTTGGAGTGCTCTGGCTGTGGAGCCCATTTGTAGAACTGCAGCCAAGCTCATCTGTACCTACAGATTACTCCTCATATCGCTACTTATTTTCCTAATGGGTGGGTGACAGCGTAAAATCCACTGATGTACTAATTTTACACTGTTAGAGCAGGACAGAAAAGCAAGAATACTGAGCATTTTCTAGGTTTTTCTCATAGTGCATTTCAGCGGCAACCTCTTCTGGATACTAATGGTAACTGTTCTGTGGTCACGGTGAAAGATGTGCTGGAAGGCAGGTATGATTGTATGGTTTGAAAAAGAAATCTAGGTATTTGGTTCTTCATAGACTCAGTGTTAGACCTGAATTATCTAGTCTCTGTATGAAGTGTTTTTGTTTGCTTCTATGTTACTGTGATAAAACCACTGTCCAAAAGCCAATGGGGAAGAAAGGTTTTGTTTGCTTATTTGTTTTTGTTTTTATACAATCTATCATCCAGTGAAGCTAAGGCAGGAACTCAGGTTAGAAACCTGGAACAGAAACTGAAGCAGCGAGCATGAGGGAGTGCCGCAGCCCCTGGCCTCCCTCCCCCGCTGCTCAGGTCTCCTTTTTTTCTACAGTTCAGGCTCACCTGCCCTGGGAGAGCCCTGCCCACAGTGCCGGTTCCTCCTACACCAACTTCCAATCCAGAAAATGCCCCCACAGTCATGTCTGCAGGCCATTCTGATGGAGGAACTCTCTCAATTGTCATTCCCTCTCTGTGTGTATAATGTTGACAACCAGGGTGACTCATGAAAAGACTGCCCTAGCACAGGGTGGTAGACAGACCTTTATGAGACCATATGATTGCCTATAGTGAATACATCCTTGTCAAAGGCTGTAGAAAAAGAAGGTCCTGGAAGGCTAGTAACCAGGGCTGGGGGGTAGTGCTTAGTTTGGTAAGAGAACATAGGTGCAGATAGAAAGAGGGGGGAGAAGTCTTTTGGGTTGGTGTGGCTACAGAGGGCAAAGACAGGGTCAGATTGGAGACCATAGTAGGCCAAGCTTCTTTTACAGCTCACAGGTCTTGTCATTACCCCCCAACCCCTTCCTGGCCCTTTTTGGTTTTTTATCATAACTGAAGGGGGAAGTTGTTAACAGTGGATATCTCGAAAATAGAAAAGTTACAACTTCTAAAATTACAATAGTAATATTATTTTACAAAGAAACTCACCAAAAATGTCATATTGTGTGTGTGAGTATATACGTGCATGTCTGTGTATGTGTATGTGTCAGTATATGCATGCATGAGTATGTATGTATATGTGTGCATGTATGTATGTGTATATGAATGTGAGTGTATGGTTGTGCATGTGTGTATGTGTGTGTATGTGAGTGTTAGAGGGTATATAAAGTGTGTATGTGCATATGTATGTATAAAATATATATGTAAAATCTGTTTCATATGTGTCTATATATGTGTGTGTAACATATGTATGCAATGTAAAGATTCCTTGCACTGCTTGCAAAAAGAACCGATGCTTCTATTTAATTCTGCATTTACTAAGTGCCCACTTGTGGATGATGATGTTGGGAGCCACATGCTGAGTGTATTAAGGGGTCTTAGGAAGGTGCTGGTAGCTCCTTGATGCCCTAGGACTGAGTAGAGAGGTGCGTGTGAGGTCAGAGAACATGGAATGAGGTATAGGACCAAACCTCAGGGCTGCCTTGGAGCAAGGCATCGAAGGGAGAACAAGTGGCAGAACAGGGCAACACCTCCTCACTGGGGACTGTGTGTGCAGAGACAGGTGGGCAAGGCCGTCTGTGCTTGGTCCCAGAGGAAGGCCCTGCCTGGGAATCAGGGCCTTCAGACAGGAGGTCGAGAGCCCTGCAGGTAGCGCAGTGTGGAAAGGAGCGCTAGTGCCTGCACACGGGCCAGTGACCCCTCCTTACATGAAATGGAGAGTCTGGCCTGGCCGCAGGCAGGTTGTTGGGTTGGAGGGAGACAGTTCTCTGCTCAAGCCTTTTCTCCATCTCTGCTTCTAATTAAAGGGAGAACTGTAAGGAACTGGAGATTGGCCTACAGAAGTTGTGTATACTCAAGTAGCTCAACCTGCCTTTTACATGATTCACACATTCTACAAATTCTTGTTAGAAACTAAGAAACTGATACTTACTGCCCATTGTGAAGGTGCAACATAGTGGATCTTAAACACTTTGGGCATCACAGTTAGGAAAGCCATGCTTATTCACGAATCTTTGAGTGTGTTGTGTTTCTGAGCATGTCAGCACTTGTGTTTTCTGACCTGTGTGTTCTCACTGTGCGCATTCACTGACATTTCCCTTCACAAGCCTTCATTTTCATGCCCATAACCCCTTCTCTAGTCGCTCTGTCCTCAGCTGCCTGCCACGGCTACTTGTATCATTATTACATTTCCTGGGCATGTTCTTTTTAATCTTTCTTCTTAAGGGAGGAACTGAGAATGAATTAAGATTCTCTTATTAGTTATGTGGTCTTTCATTTCCCCCTCCCTAGGTGGGGGACAGAAGAAGCAAAGGTGCTGACTTGGAGAGGGGAAACGCCTAGTAAGTGTAAGAAAATAGTGAGGCTCGGGAGCACTGCAGCAGAGGCCAGATTATCTATACCGGAAACTAGAGTTTGGTTTGCCGAGTGGTGAATCAAGTCATTTATTTTAATTCCTACTTCAAAAATTTTTTTGGTATTCAGAAGAAATCTCTGTGAAATTGTTGGAGAAACTGGATAGGGGAATCCTCTACACAGTGGTTTAAAAGCCCTTAAAACCACATCTAATAAACAACCCTGTTCCCCTCTGCTCAGATTCATCTCTGTATTTTTGTGGTTTTTGTTGCTTTTTTAAAGAACATCTGGTCCATCAACTGATCTGGATGAGTTTTGTTTCTATGTTAAATCACATTGAAATTTCTACCTTATCATGTTAGAATTCAAGAACAGAAAGGCACATAGCTATTGATTTGCTTTGAGAAGTCTAGAAATAAAATGATTAGCTATGCTGAGGCAGAAGGACAGTAACCAGCAAGTGCACATCAGGGTGTACACAGTCTCAAATTATGAAGAATATCATTGTAAACTTTTGTTGAATTGAGACTGTCACAATTTCAAATTGAAGGTTTTGGGGTTTTTTTGTTTGTTTTTAAACAATGTTAGTTTTGACCCTCAAACTTTGAAAACCAAAAAGATTTCAATGTTCTGGTTTTGAAAGTATTGTAGAAAATGAAGATGAGTTATAAAAATGTGAAAATATATTGTAGAAAATTAAGACACACAAACATAAAGCAGAGTCCTAATCCCAAGAACTATTGCCATGTGAGTACGCTGCCTTTCAGACTGTCTTTAGAGTGTTCCCAAGGCTGTTGTGTAAAATCTGTCTTATCTTTGCATGTGCATGACTCTTGCACAACGTGTTGTCTTTTAGTATACATTCTTCATTTGTGGAATTCCATGGCTCCTTTTTATCGCGTCCACATACTATTTTGGATATTTTGAAATAATTTGCATATATTTCATACACAGCCTGAAGACACCTATGTGACTTGTAGAATTTGGATACCTGGATAAGAGCTTTGAGTGTCAAGGCGTCATGGGTGCCTGGTGACATGTGGAACGTTGGCTCTGTATCCACCACACAAACCTCTGTAGACTGAACCCAGCACTTCCTGTCTGTCCTCACTGTGGACAGTGCTTGAGTTGTCCTTTACATGGCCTCTTAGGAGAGGAGGCGAAGACCCTCCTGTGCCCTGGAGGAACTAGCCTGAAGCAACACTGTGACAGCTTTTCCCTGGGCTGCAGAGAAATGAGAATAAAGGTTAGACACATTGGAGTGACAGTGTTTAAAGCTGTACATGTCATCCTGTGCCTTTTTTCTGAGACTGAGTGTGTGTATTAAGTCACTGTTTCTCTTAGGATGGTGATTGTGAAGAATGTAACGTGTTTGCTTCTGAACGCTTCCTTACAGCCTTTCTTTTGTCAGTCTGTGCCCTCCCACCTTGCCTTTATGTCCTGATGGTTTTTGTTTTTTGTTTTGTGAAATCTAAAAATTTAAGAGGGCCCTTTGGATCAGCATCCATGCAAAAATCCTGGCAGTTCCCACGTGTCTACAGCTTGTTTGTCCTATTCCATTCAGCCCTGCTGTCCCACTCTCTGTCACTCTGGCAGGACTAAAGCACCATTTCCTTGAGCTTTCTGTACCTGTCTGTTACTAGTGCCAAGGCTGTTTCTCTTTCTGAGAGACATTTCTTTCTCTGTCAGCCTCTCTAAAATAACTTAAAAGGTTCCTGAAGAACCTAGGTGCTCCCAGCAGCAGTACCCAGAAATGTAAAGCCTTCTAGTGCAAGCTGTCTTTGCTTTAGGTCAGATCATCTCCAGAGGGCAATTCAACAGTCAACACTGTTACATGTTTACAATCAATGTGGGAAAGACAACAGAGTAAGAAAATGGACAAGGAGAAGAAGAGGAGTGGCCTGTTGAGAGCCAGTGAGCTGTCCTTTGCACTTTGCCACTGCATCCTGCATTTCAGCAGATGCATCCATTTGGCCAGCACTCACCTTTAAAGCAATGTGACCCAACCCCAATGGATGGCTCAGATGGAGTGTGGCCTTGTGTGTGAGCTTATTCTCATGACCTGAAGCCTCCGGCTGCTGCTTTCTCCTTAGCTGACTGACCTCATGCTTCTTCCTGTTTGTCACACTAAGGGAGATGTCGGGGGATTTGTCATAGTCCCTGAAGAGAAGGGTCAATATCTAAGAAACCATGAGTGAATGGGTAAGGACCTGGGCATTTGATCCAAATCTCTCTGCTTGTCTGTTTTGCTTGTATGTCTATGTTTTGGTCTTCAGAAAAAGAAAAATCATTATTGATGAACCATGAGCCCATTTGCTCTGTGGGCTTATTCATTAACACTGGCATCATATTTTGTTGGCACATTTTCTAGCCTAAAAGGCCTTAAGAAGAATGAATCTTTAGCAGAACAAGGACAGGATATAGTTGTTCAGTTGGTAAGATGTGAGAAGTAACTGTGTGTTCATCTTACATATGGCAGCTTCCTGGCCTTCCAGAAAGGGCCTGACACTTGTGACTCTTCACCCAAAAGGACAGAAGCCATGCTTGATGCTGGGAAGCAGGTTACCATTTCTGTCCCATATACTATTGGATTCAGAATAAAAAAGCTGTGGGTGCCATCTCTTCATGCAAGTCAGAGCAATGTAGTTTAGTGGGCAGATGGTGTGAGGCCAACCTTGCCTATCAGTAGAGTCTTCCTGCCCATCCTTACTGCAAAACCCGAGAAAGATTCCTCCTGTGAATGGGACTGCAGCTGTGTTCATGGCTGTGAGGATCAGCCATGACCATGGAGGCACTCCTGTTCCTTGCTGCTATCTGCTTGCTTCATGAGCAATAGACCTGTCTCCCAGCTGAAAAGCCTCAGGACAAAGTCCTTGCCTTAGTGTTTTCAACTTCTGTTACATTAAAACAAAATCTCTTAACTTAAGTAGGAATTGAGTAAATGTGTTTTGAGTGGATTGCTGAGTAAATGAAAGAAACCTTTTCTGGACCTCACTCAGATGTTGCCAGGAAGCCTCTCTCCTCGGTAAGGAGATAATACAACTGTATAAAACTCAAGTATGTGTTCTGGGTACATTAAAAAAAAATAGAAGATTAAACAATATGTGTAAAGATATTTTGAGGTTGATATGTTTAATAGAAAAGAATTAGAAATATCCTAAATAAATAATGAGATTGGTCAGAAAAAGATAATTCACTGTATTCTGAGGCCTCTAGTGATAATAGTTTTGTAGCAGCCAAAAGTAACACATGTGCTAGACCATTACTCTGAAAGCAATTCCAAATTTTATACATGCTCACAGCATTGTGGGAATCCCCTTGCAAGAGGAAAAAAAGAAAATTCACCAAACAGTGCTTGTGGTGAATTGTATGTGATTTCTCAATAATGCTAATGCCTTGGAGAAGGTTAAACACTTTCATAATGTGAAACAAGCATACAATAGGAGAGAAAAAATTAATCCTAAACAAGTGTGTCCAATGTGAACACTTGAAAAATGAAACTGGATGGTGGGCACTTGGATTCTTCTTTTTTGAACTTTTCTGTAGGATGGAAATATTTCATAATTAGAACATTTCCAAAAGAGGAGCAGTTGTAGGTTAGAGGCGAGGACATAATGCACAGTATGAAAAGTCCAGCGCCCTCTTGTGGTCTCTGAGGGCATCAGACATGCACACAGTGCACAGGCATACAAGCAGGCCAAACACCCATACCCATAAAAGAGAACTAATGACAATAGTTTAGGGCTATTTAACATAGCAAACCACCAGGCTGCCAAACTGATAGCCCGTGATGACAGCTGATATAGGACTAGGCCAGAATGCTGAGAATGATTAGACACCAAGTAAGGTTCATTTATGGTCAGTACACTGTGTTGATCAAGACAGAGTTAACACCCTATAGCACTAATAATACCCCAGGCACGTTGTAAGATAGATTTATTTTAAAAGTAGCTCATTTAAACACCTGGAATTCCCAAATCTCCAGGTACCACAGGTAGTTCATGTACCACCTCACAGTGTGCAGGTGACACACTGTGACCAACAAACTTGCTGATGAATGGGGAAATGGCCTTTATGAACACAGTGCATACCTGGTCTTCTGTGGTCGAGAGTGTTTCAGGAAGTTGCCCTCTTCTCCCCTGCCCACTTCTCATTGCTTTATCTAAGCATTTCCAACTCTGTTGAAATTGTTGGCTTGCCAAGCTCGATGCTACAAGCAGAGGCTGTCTTTGTGTCTTACTAGAACCATGACTGATGCTTCTACAGAGGATAAATCAAGGAAAGTCAAAGCATAGCATTAGGGTATGAGCATGGAGCTTATGAAGTGTGTGCAGAAGGAGAGCAGCTGAGCGGGAAGAGGAACAGGCTCCACCTGCACGGCCACACACATGAAGCTCAGCCCTGTGACGTGGACCAAAACTAACTAGACATGGAGGCCACCAGCAGTGTGCTGCCAGTGATAGGAAAGTCCAGAAAGAGCAAGATGCTAGGGGCAGAAGGAAGCCAGTTATCCTTGTGCTGGGCTGGTAGAGGGGACTTGGCTACCAGAGGCACAGGGGGACTTTGGGGAGTTAATGCAAAGATTCTGTTTTGTTTGTTTATTTTGCAATAGCCTTGTTTGCTAGGTTCTTCAAACTAAATTAAAAAGTAGATAATTTTATTTTTACCTATGTTCTTTCTTAGAAAAAGAAAGGGACAATCAGGGAGCTGCCAGTGGGTTCACTTGCTTCTTTAACAACGGCTGCTGTCATACCATTTCTGCCCTATTATCTGGTGGACATCTATTAAAAAAGACATGGTGCTAAATGAAAAGGACTCATGGAGCATTAGATAAAGGTTAAGCCTGAACAATTTGTGATTAAGCCAGGGAAGGGAGCATGAGGAGTGCTTTCTCCTAGTTTTGGGTTTTCTTTGTCTTCCTTTTTAGTGTGTGCTCAGGTTTGCTCCCATCTCTATGTGGGAGGCTTGACTTATTAACCATGGCTGCCATACTCAGGACCTTTTCAGGCTGGAGCATTCCACTTGCCCTACCCGGTCCACTCACAGGAAATACAGAACAGCTTAGGAGGAGTCAGAAAGTAGTCACTTCAAAATCTCTCCACAACCTCTGTCCCCTTAACAGTATTGTACATGTGTTTACATTTAAGTGGAAAACAATTTTCCAAACAGAAGACAGAGAGTGATCTCATTTCCCAAATGAAGTAAAATGTAAATTTGAGAAGACCAACCGGAATGAATCCTGCATCTCCCCAGCGCTTACGTCGTCTTCCCCCCTCTTGGAACAGGAATACAGTGCTGGGAAGTCAGCTGCCATTTCCCAACAAATTCAATTTTGACTTAAAAAGCCTGAAGTAGAAAAATTAGAAATCTTTATTCATCTGTTCATGTGCTTTTTAAAAAAAGAATTAGTCTGACTTATAATACAAATGGGTGACGGCGGTTATATGTATGCTTGTTTTTATGCTAGCCTGTTACTTATTCAATTTAATTTTTATTAAGTTGCTCTGTCTTGTCTTTCTTCTTTCTCCCCCAACTGCTCTATAAAGAGCCTGAAGGGACCCTGGCCATGAGGTGACCTGGTCTCTTGATGACAGAGTGGTGTTACTGTTGATTGGCAGGCTGAGTCTGGATCTCTGGAATTAGGTGGCAGCCCCCATTGTTTTCTGAAAATGTCTGCTTCTTGGTCAGGGAAATTGACAACTGAATAATGGGGAGAGCACACTGAGAACTTGCCATTCTAGACAAAGCAGTTTGTTTCCATTGGAAGCAGAATGCTGAGAATACGTGCAAAGCTTTCTTAGTTCCTTGCTAAGGGGGAAGCAATGAACTTGAAGCTGATTCACTGGGTCGTCATCTTATCCTAGTTGAAGGACAGTACTGCCAGCATTCAAGGGGATGTGGTTCAGAAAGAATTACTGATTAGTGATTCTAAAGCAGTTTGTATATATGCTCACTGCTACAGAACCTATGAGTCCTCCACTACTAATCCGTCAGTTCTAAGCACATTGACTCACAACACTACATTCCAAAGGACGCAGGGAGGCAGACCTACAGAGCCTAGAAGTGTGAGTGCCTGTGTGTGCGTGTGCCTCTCTCTCTCTCTCTCTCTCTCTCTCTCTTTCTCTCTCTCTCTCTCTCTCTCTCTCTCTCTCTCTCTCTCTCTGTGTGTGTGTGTGTGTGTGTGTGTGTGTGTGTGTGTGTGTGTATGTGTTAGGAGTGGTGCTTCCAAGCAGTCTTGAGAATCAGGGGAGGCTTATCCAGAAACAAGCAGCCTTGAACTGAAACCAGAATGAGTCAGCAGGATGTCAAGGTGTCAGGAAGGGCTTTCTAAGTGGGAACTACATGACAAACAAGGAACAGAGGGAGTGTGGAGAAAGCCTAGGAACTTCTGCAAGTGGACATGTTTCAGACAGTCTAGGATGGAAAATGTGGAGTAGATTAGTGAGAAATAAGGCTGGACCAAAGGAGTGAGACAACTCTTTATCCCATTCCTTCAGTCTAGTAATCCCAAACTAGTTTAGCATCTGGGGATGTAGGGTAGGGATTCCAAGCTCTCATGACTTTCTCCCTGTAAGATGCTCTTCTATTCCAATACAGGTCCTGTAATTCTTATCCCTGGAGCAGAGAGTAAGCCCTAGGCCAGGGTTGACCAGTTGGAGGAATTGCACTCAACCTAATTGTAAAGGCTCTGTTCATGTGAAATGCCTGTGAGGGGTAGCAGAAATCCAACTTGCTTTCTGCTGGCTATACTTCCTTCTATGGAGGTTCCTTTCTATCCCACATGGGATAGCAGGGTTCTGTGTGCCTGCTGAGACAGACCCTGGCTTTAAAGACAGCTTCAGCTTTCTTCTTTTGCTTGACTTCTCTTTGGAGTGCCCTCTTTTCTAGAGCTTAAAGTGTAAGTACAGAGGGAAAGTCACCCATGTGAGAAGGTCTTGAGTGTTTGGGAAGCATTTTTGACTCCAGTGCTCAATAGGTCTCTAGAAGAAGCCTCTCAGTGAGTCTGGTGTATAAATGCCTACTTACCTGGTTCTGCAGATGGTGGATTTTAGGTCTTGAAGATATTACTGTGATAACTATAGCTATGATCATGCATCAAAGTGTTAGCATATACACAAGTGTAAGGAGGGTACATATGGAAAATAGTGCTTTCTGTACATCACTAATCTACCACGTCAGAACCTTTGGGAATGAAGCCCAGGAATTTGAATAAGCTTCTACCAGTAACGTTTTAATAAATTGTTCAAAAATTTGTTGACAAAGAAAATGAAATTTGTTGAATATCATTAGAAATTTAATACTCATATTTAAATTTTTTGTTTCATTTTAAGGGGTGTGTGTGTGTGTGTGTGTGTGTGTGTTCCGCTTTCTCCCTCAGGGTGTACAGATGCTGCACACCAGGCTGGAAGGATAAACTGAAGCCCAGAATGGGTGGGGTCTGCAGGGTCCATGTCCAGCTGGGAGTTGGGGGTAGGGTGTTCTCTGAGGATTTTAGTTTCAGCTCTTTTCTTTAGTGAAACAGCTTGTGCACATACACTTTATTTGAGGTGGACAGGGCTGTATATGAACCTTGTTAAGTGCGAAGGAGTTTTCGGGATGAATAAATTGAACTTGTAGGTTTGCCAAGGACTACTTGACCTT
The DNA here is from genome assembly GCA_019843965.1 of Rhynchomys soricoides. Classification (NCBI taxonomy): domain Eukaryota; kingdom Metazoa; phylum Chordata; class Mammalia; order Rodentia; family Muridae; genus Rhynchomys; species Rhynchomys soricoides. The sequence continues at coordinate 447,747 of JADRCH010000110.1, forward strand.
CCTCAGGTAGAGGCTGTAGGGATTGGTCTCCCCAGATGGGTCATAGAAGGGGAAGCCCTGCTGGAAAAAGGAGTTCTCCATTTTGCACTGAGCTCAGAGGAGCTATCCTGACCTGATCTGGTAGACTGCAATCTTGGGAAGTAGCAGGGTTTCCCAACATGTGTATGTGCCTGTGTGCACATGAGAGTGCAAGTGCCCATGGAGTCCAGAAGAGGGGAACCATCCCCTGGAGCTAGAATCATAGGCAGTTGTAAGCCTCCCAGTGTGGGTTCTGGGATCCGAACTTGGGTCCTTTGCAGGGTCAGTGTGTACTTTTGACCTCTGAGCTATCTCTTGAGTCTAGTTGAATCTTTCTTGAGGATCTGTCAGTAAAAGGGTTGCCTCATTCTTGCTGTAGTTTTGACTTTGTATGTCTCTCCGAAGACCTGCGATTTTAAGGCGCTTTTCCCAGCCTGTGGTGCTATTAGAAGATGGTGGGACACTCAGGGTATAGGTCTGTTGGAGAGATATGAGGACCTCAGTCTCCTCTTGTCTCTGCTTCTTGTTGCTCCCAAGTGAACAGGCATCTCTGGGCCTGTGCTCTACCATGGCATTCTGTGTCACCACAGGCCCAAAACAACAGGACCCAGACCCATGGGCTGAAACCGTGATTCAAATAAACTTTTCTGCCCTTTAAACTAATTTCTCAGATATTTCATCACAGTGGTAAAATAAAATAAAATTCCTCTTTGCAGGAATTCTATAATTTAGCTGTTATTCTTTTAAATATAGGGTTTTTCCTAACTGTATAAACTCAGTAATAGGTTATGAATCAGTTGAGATCATTATTAATTTGTAATCTTTTTGATGAAATATGAACTCAGTGATAGGATAGAAGTCCTGAGTTCAGTCCTTAGTGAGTGTGAAAGAGAGTCATAAATATTTATTTCTTTTTAAAAATTTAAATTGAATTTTATTTGAATGAGTATTTTGCCTGCGTGTATGATTGGGTGCCACTTCTGTGCCTGATGTCTGTGGAGGCCAGCAGGGGCATCAGATTCCCTAGGACTGGAGTTACAGATGTCTGAGAACTCCTGTGCCAGTGCTGGGAATTGAGCAGTCAGTGCTCTTAAGCACCAAACCGTCTTCTCAGCCTCAGTTAAAAGTATTACTACAAGTTGTTTAAAAAAATCTGAAAGGCATAGCTTAAAATAATAGCATGTCTTAATACCAACTTTAGAAGCTCATGTGTTTCTGAGGGTAAAGTCATAGCAACTGCTGAATGTGCTTTTGTGTGAATCAAAGCAAGAACTAAAATGGTAGTTTTGTTTTTGTCTCTGTTGTTGCTTAGTTTCTATTAATGGCAGAAACTTTTGTTCTTAAGGCATGCTTTATTGAAAAATATCTAGTTTGGTCTTGGAGAATAGATAATGTGATAGCATAAATGTTGAACTGAGTCTTTCTGGAAATAGCCTGGTATTGTTCTAAGTGCAGTCTTTTTGCTGGGGAGCCTGGCCTGTTTGATTCTTGCTAACTTCTTACCAACACCATGCAGGAATTTTCCAACATTCCATCTCTGTGTACCCATACAACTTAGGATGATTCTAAGAGTCCCCTTCTATAGCTCAGAGAGCCGAGCCTCTGAGAAACCCTTTCTGTAAACCCTCCCCTCTGGCATCAGCCTTTCATGTCCTGGCTGCCTGTCCATGTTTGTTAGCCTAAGTGTTGTAGGAGTCACATGTCTGAGTCAGGTCAGGACCAACGATCTATTTAATATTTGGCTTGGGACTTCAGTACAACAGGATCCAGCTGTGGTTACATCTTTTAAGTCTGTGAGTTTTTGTTCTACCCCAAATGAAAAGTTGGAATAGCACACCATGGCATAAGCATGGGCTTCCTAACTGTGGGTTGTAAATGAGCATCCCAAGTGCTACTAGGCATTCACAGTGGTCAGTTCATTCTGTGTTAAACTAGTGGACATTTCTTACAACCACAAAGAACTTTCAACAATTCAAAGTATATTTGAACACCAGTCCTATAGCTTCCATTGTAAACATCATTTCATGTGGGGCAGTGATCTGCCAGGCAGTCTGGCACACCGGTTGAGCACAGGCAAACTCTGGGAGACCCAGAGAAGTAATTCGCAAGGGACGGGAAATGTTATGCCAAGGCTCCCAGAAGCTTTTTGGCTCCAGTCACGGTCACATATCACACCCAGGTAGAGGCATGGCCACACAGCCCCAAGACATCCCCATGTTAGTGAGATACCTAGAGGCTCAGCCACTCCCCTTCCCAGTTACTGTATCTGCCCTGCCTCTCTGGGAGAGGCGGGAGGTACAGTTCCATCCATGCCACTTTCCACATGATGAAAATAAACCTCTTAGAATTATGGACTGTCTCTTCATCTGGACCTGCCATGGGAAGCAAGGGATCCGGCAGCTAATCTCTCATCGTGGGAATCCCAGTGCTCCTAGATGGTATCCATTCACCCAAGCCTAAGCAGCTAGCCCGGTGCCCAAAGCAGCCGAGACCCGGTCCCGGCGGGAACACCAGCAGCCCTCCAGCTAACCTGACTGCTGCACCCTGCCAGTAGAGAACCACGGAGACGGCTGCCACATGTTCCCAGGGAATGGCCCCCTCCACCACCCACGGGCAGGGCCCGCAAAGACTTTCCACAATGCCCAACCTGCCCGTCGGACTGTGTGGGAAAATGCGCAGCCACTTCCCATGTGTCCTATCCCACCCAGAGCCACAGCACCCGGGACAGGCAAGTGGGGCTTCATTCTACAGCACCAGGCATGTTCTCAACAATTTCAGTGATTTCAAAATTGCTCAATGCCTTCCATTGTCCTCTTTGTATCATTGCATTGTGATACAAAGAACAGATATGGATATTTTCCACAGTTCTCACATAGATGTTGCTAAATTGCTTCTTTAATTATGTTGTATATTGTCATTTACTGTGTGTGTCATGCTTGAAAAGTACTATGAAGCTGAAACAAAATCTGTGGGGGCTTAATATTAACCCCACCCCTAGAACATTTAGGGGCACATATGTTTGTCTCCACACTAGGTTGCTCAGAAGTGGCGAAGGCTGGCGAGTACCCAGGGACTCTTACTGTACTATGACTCCTTACCTTCTCTGTCTGTTCTGGGCCATTTGCACAGTGCTATCATTCAGCCTTCATAGAAACTGGAGCTGCTCAAGGACTCACCCTTGGCAGTCTTTTCTGAAACCTTTCCAGAAAGAATCATGCTACCTACCCTTCCACCAACCCTTTACCCCAGGACCACCTTACTGTAATCCCACAGAGGGCATTGGCCTCCTCTGACTCCAGACTCCAAGGGCAGTGTCATCATCTTCACCCTTCAGTCTGGACTTGGCCCTTAGCAGATCCTAGTAAACAGGGTGAAATGAAAAAATTATCCTGTGCAGGTCAACTGTGAAGCAGATGCTAAGGGTGCAGTTCCCCAGAGCTGTCATTAAAAGATCCATAAATGAATTGGCTTAAATGTCAGACATTTGTTGTCTGGTAGTTTTAGAGACTAAATAGAAACATCAAGGTCCAGAGAGGCCATGCTGCCCTGATCGGACAGAAAGGTGTGTTGTTGCAGGTTTTCTCCCAGACATTGAAGCTCTTGATCTTAGGCAGCACAACCTAATCCTCACATGGTTCTCTCCTGAAGCCATGGTTGTGTCTAGATCACTCCCTTTCATAAGGACACCAGGCATATTTGACTATTGGTCCATAGTAGCCCTGTAGTCAAGTAAAATACAGTTGGTGATATCCAGGCTCAGGAATCCAGCATACAGATCTTGTGGGAAACACTTGAGCCCTGCCATGACCAGCCAAGACTGTTTGGTACTAAGGAAGAGGTACAGGCTTTGCCAAGAGTTTCCTGGGTCTTTTTCTTGACAATTTGGGCCGTGTTGTGGACATAGACTCAGAAGCTGACAAAGAGCATAGGAAAGAGCATCACTGTTCAGTGGCAAACTCTTAACTAGCATCAGGCATAACTATGGACAATGGGCATCTTGTCTCAAGTACCAAACTAAGAAGATAAGGGCCAGAACCCTGAGAGATAGTCAAAGCTGGAAGCTGGGTACTAATAGAGTCCTTTCATTCCCATTCCACCCTAACCTAATTAGACAACTGCTTTATGTACTTTGATATGCTGTTTCCTGTTACTGCAGATACCTCCGTACAAAGTCACACAGCTCTCAGTGTAAGCTATCTTGAGCCCAGGGCCCCTGGAACTCTTCAGCCAGCATCCTACTCTTGCTGGCCAGAGTTTCTTCTGTTCTCCTTGCCGGTGTAGATACAACACAGGGGCCTTTGGAAGGAGGTGGGAGGGAGGCAGATATTCTTTACAGACCAGTCTTGGATCAGAAGCCTGCCAGGATTTACAAATCAGATCTCCATTGTTCTCTTTGAGGAGTGTCCTAGTCTCTGAAAAGCTTGTCAGGCCTGTCAAAAGATGCTGTGGCAGGTGAACAGCAAAGCATTCTGCAGATGTGAGTAAGGAAGGCACAGCAGCTCAGTAATTACCGTTCTGACAGTCACAGATACTGATGCTTCTCCACATTTGATGGAACTTAATACTGACTGCCTCCTCCCTAGTGGCAATACATATATTAATTAATAGTGGGTTAGATAGGAAACTGTGTCTTCGTCTGGGCCATTATTAACTTGTTCTCTGCACCTTTTTTACTTGGCTGGTAAATTCAATTCAGTGTTGAGAATGAGGTTCCTGTTGCCCCTGTGCTATTTATGAGTACTGATGTTTGAATATGTACCTCTTTTGTTACAGTGCGTTTCCTTACTGTAATAAGTACTTAAGCTCACAAAGATGTTACACACACTTGCTCTGGGTTTTGGAATATGAGTTGTCCCATGTTTTCTCCTGAGAGTTAGTTAGCAAGAGAAGATGGTAATTAAGAGTTGATGCTGCTGCCCATTTTCATAGGATAAAATCATAAACTTTTACATACATCTGTTCTTAATATAGTAAAGATACAAAAATTTTGCTTTCAGAAACAATGAGAAAGAAATCTTAGAATGCTAATCCTCATTAGATAATTTTACTATAAACCAGACATTATCAACTCATTCTTCTCGTGTTTGCTGTTTTTCTAGTTTGCACCATGGTGCTAGCTGGATTAACCTTCTTTTTTGAGTGAATTAGATATTAATTTTCTTGAGGTATAATTTACTAACAACAGTTCCTGATGGTCTTTATTTGTTGCCGAGGATTTGCAAGAGAATAATACCTTTACCTGACTAAGGTACTATATCCCATCTTGGGGAGATCTTTAAGTTGTGAAAGTCAACACTGGAACCAAGCTAAAGCAAAACCTGTTGTCCCTGAGCAAATTCTAATATTTTAACAAGAATGCTTAATAAGATACAAGTGGGGATGCTAGAACTAAGAGTTTTGAAGTTCCCTGCTAAGATCTAAAAAACTTCAGTATGCAATATTAAAGTGGACTTTGCAAATAAAGAAAAGCCTAGAAAAATAATGTATGTAAGCATTGAAGAGGAAAAATTGTTTTAAAAACATGGAAATAAAAATAAAGCAAAATAAAACCATTAAGGACATAAATAAATAAATAAATAAGAGTCGGCTCTGGTAAGATCATAGAACTGAATCCTGCCCTCCTGGCTGCCCTTCATGTATTCTTGGGCATGGTGTATACCCTACCTATAACTCAGTCTTCTTGTTGGACCCATAGTGTTGTTGTGAAAATTCTGTTGATCATCACATTGTCGTTACTATGACAAACATCCGAGACAACATGTAGGAAAAAGTTTATTTTGTCTCGCAGTTTAAGGGGTTTCAGTTCATGGTAGATGTGTTCTGTTTTGGATTCATGACCATGCAGCCCATTTGGTGAGAGAATTAATAGAGAGTGTGTGTTGACCTAATGGCAGCTGGGAAGCAAGAGAGAAAGGGACTGGGCTCCAACCATCCTCTTTGTGACACCTCAATTCACTTCCTTCTACCAGGCCCACCTACTGAAAGTCCCAGGACTCTCATTATATCTTGGGATAGATACCAAACCTTTACAATATGAGCCCATGGAGAACACTCAAGATCCAGCTTCAACAATAAATGAGTAGCATGCAGCATGTTCTCAGAAACTGAAAAGTACATTTAAATACCAGATAGAGTATGATTAGCAAGGCAATCATATCCTCTTGCCCTGACACAGTACGTATTTGCTTGTCTCTCCTGTACACCATTCTAAGTTCCTAGCTGTACAGCTTGTACCACTCATGGGGTTATGAGAAGCAGCATAGGTGGAAAGTGGGGTGCAACAATGGGAAAGCAACCACCTGTGTCCTGAAAATATATTTATCAAGTCTCCTCATTTATGAGGAAAAGGAATTATTAAAGTGCTTGAGAGGCTGTGACAAATACCATAAGGAGACTAGAAGGGGCAGCCAAGGCTCTCTGTGTCACTGCAGATAGACTGCGAGTTCCAGAAGACTTCTTGTTAGGAATGCCCTGGGTTGTAAGGGTGGTGAGAAGGTGGGGGGAAGAAGCATGAGAAGGTGCAAACATTCCACCTCTTCCTTGCCATACTGTTGCAAGTATGCCCTAGCCTTGGGTTTTTCTTTCTGTTTTCAGGAGCTTACTGCAGCTAATGACGCTACAAGGTGCAGTGGTAGTTCCCCAAGGGCTTTGGGTGTTCTGAATCTCAGACACAGGCTTACTACCTTAACTGCTGTACAACTTTGTGCACATCACTACACTTGCCATGCTTTAGCTGATGCCTATGAGATAGCATCAGGACGCCCTACTCAAAGGTTTCTGGTTAGCAAATGCTTTCATACCTAATCTACTACAGAGTAAATACTCACCCAACCAAGTTACCCAGCCCACAGCTCACCTGCTCACCTCTGCCTGCTCTCTCATGGCTTCTTAAGGAATGCCTCTTGTAGGCCCTTTGTCCTCTTCAGCTTAGGCTGGGACCAGACGTATCCCTGTGCCTCAACAATCAGTACTTAGGTGGGGACCACAAGTACTTGCCAATAAGTATTCTGTAGAGTACTTATTACTATCACACTGGTCTTTTTCCCTACCCATAATATAAACTGTATGAGGATGAAGACTTTACAATAATCTCTGCCATTGAGGCAAGGTGGGCTGGACATGTGGCTCAATGATAGAGTGCTTGCCTGGTATGCATAAGGCTCTGGGTTCCATCCCCAGCACTGAAAATCATGCTAAGTGAAATTCTTAGAAGTGGTGACTATATAGAAGGTGCTCACTAAACATTGTAGATTTGAGCTATCCAACCGTACCATCCATTTAACTTGCTGGGTAGCCAGCCCAGCTTAACCTCAGCTGAGATGTAGTTTCCACTAGATTCTAAATACCCATAGTGTGTCTTGGAACATAATTGGTCATGTACCTTAGGCCCAGGTGCTTTCTGTCTTGTCCTCCTCCAGGAAGATTGACTTCCCATTTAGATATCATAAGAGCAGGAAAAGGCTCCATGCAGTAGATGATTTGGAGTCAGAGTTAGGAAAAGTGTTTGAGCACAATATTTACTGTTTATCTTTAGCTGTAAATACACCAGACACAAAACATAACCTCTATGTTCCAGTTTTCCATCCATAAAATAGGAATAATAGCTTTTATAAGGAGTTGTGAAGGTTACGTGATCATAAACACAAAACAGCACAACATGAGATGCTTCGTGAGCCCTCAGAATTGGGGACCTCGTGTGATTATGTTTAGTATTATATTTTTGACTTCCGTAACAGCAATTTGAATTGCAAGGCTGTCCATAAATGTTGAAAATATGAGGTGAAGCAGAGAATTGAGAAAATACTTGTGCAGTTGCCAATCTCAGCAGCTTGTAGAAATTCACCTGGAATTACTTAAGAGGAGAACTGGTACAGTGACACAGGACATCAGTGCAGGAAGATTGGGCAAGGCCACTGATAGCCTTCGTTAGCAGCCTCTTAGGGTGGGGTCACTTAGCCAAGACACCTTGGCTTGTTAGTAGTGTTGCTGAAATGTCACTTTCCCTTACTCTGAAATTAGTTTTTAAAAGACATTTTATAGTTCTTGTTATTTCCTATTGATCAGACTTTTAAAAGTAATTGCTTATTTCGAAGATGTCTTTTGCCTTTGAAAACATCTCCTCTCTGTTCTTGCAAAAACATACTTCAAAATGCACCCCCCCCCAAGATGTCTGTGGCAGGGTGCACTTACAAAATGAAATTTTTGGCAGAAAGTCCTGAGTTGAGTTATTTTGCTATAAACCTGGGCCAGCTCTTATTAAAATAGCTGAAGAACATGTGTTTGTGGGCATGTGGCAGGCAGCTCTTTGCTCTTATTAGCAATTAGCTGGTGTAGGAATGATTGTAAAGCATATAAAAATTGTAACGTGCAATAACTCCCTTGGTGCTAAACTGTATTTTGTGCTGTGGGGTAAATGCTGTGTCTCCCATCTGCTCTTTAGCACATGTTCAGAGCATCAACACACTTCTGTCAGTTCTTTTGCCTGTTGAAGAGAACGCACTCTTTAGCTTAAGGTAGCACAAGCTTTAGGACTACAACTTCCCACATTCCAATGTCATTCTTGCATCTCATTCAGACCTATATCATTATGTGTAGGCAGTGCAGCATACCCGTGTTTATGTTTAAAAGTCTAGTATAGAATGAAATGGAACAGCGATAGTTTACGACGCTACTGTATTAGACGGTACTGCTTCCTCAGACTTCTTAACCCAGCATGTAAGGTGTTTTTCTAACTGCTTTCACAACACACTTCACAGAAAAAACCAAGGTATTTTAATTTGGCTCACAGTTTCAAAGATTTTAGTCACCAGTCCTGACTCCATTGATCCGGACTCTTCATGAGGCAGATCATGATGGCTGTGAGAACATTCAGGGACAGGAGATGTTCCCTTCATGGAGGACAGACAGCGAAGAAGCAAGAAGGAGTGCAGGAAAAGTACCCAAGGTTAACCCTAGTCACGTACTTTGTCCAGCTGTGCCCATCTGCCATAGTTCTACCCCCACTTCCGGTGCCCTCATGACCTGGTCCTCTCCGAGAAAGCCTCAAGGATACACCAGACGTATGCCTTACAAATCTCCTAAGTATTTCTCAGTTCAGTAGGAGTAGCAGTAAAAATTAACCACCAGACACAGTTAATACTTAGGAAAACTGCTGCTTATTTGCACACCAGACAACTCAGAGCTTGAGATCATTTCAGATCATAGTGGAATTAGTACCTATGTGTTCATTTAAAGCTCAATACTAAACACTTTGGAGGTAAAAGGAATAAGACATGAAACACACCCCCAAAAACCAAAAGAGAAAATTTAAATATAATAGAAATAGAAGACAGCCAGGCATGGTGGTGCACGCCTTTAATCCCAACACTCAGGAGGCAGAGGCAGGGAGATCTCTGGAGTTGAGGCTGGCCTGCTCTTCCCAGTGAGTTTCAGGGCCGCCAGGGATACAAACGGAAAATCTGACTCACCACCACCACCACCACCACCACCACCACCACCACCACCACCAGTTGGTATAAAACAGATTGGAAAATGTGCTGTAGGAGTCACAAATCTCACACACACACACACACACACACACACACACACACACACACACACACTTTCAGACTTCAGGACCCTGGGAGATGCACTCTTTTGTCACTGTGGAGCATATCTTCAGCTTAACTAAATGAGCACATTTAGGCAGAATTAAATCACTTAGTGTGGGTTCTCTGCGGTGTCCTTGAGAACGAAAGTCCTGGTGAGGTGGAGTAATAACGAGAGGCCCAACCTGGAAATTAGCCGTAGGTACCAGGCTGGAGGAAGGAAATTGTGTGCTTTTAAATAGCAAGTGGGCAGCGTTGGTTTGGCTCAGTGAAGGCCCATCTGAAGAGGTGATGTTTATTCTAAGACCAGAGTGATAGGAAGAACTCTCTGGAAGAAGACCGTTTTTGGCAAGGAAAGATATGAGTGCAGAGGCTTAAGGTAGGAACAACTTGGCCTGGTCGAGGACTTAAGATCACTGTCAGGTTTGAGGGGAGCCATAGTCCCAGTTGGCCACAATAGGGAGTTATTACCACAGGTTCCTGGCCTTACCCCCTCTCTTCAAAAAGCCATCTATGTCAACAGTAAGGTCAACTGAAGTGTTAGTACTGGGTTGAATTCTGGGTCCTGAATTACGTAATGAAACTGTTTTCTTTAGATTCTGCCTGCTAGATTTGGAAAAACAAACACAGTGTGTGTACCTGTTTCTCTTCACTTGTCTTTATCTAAGGTGCAAGGTGAACTCACAGCCAGGGGGCAGTATTACTCCTAAGGGCTACCCCCATTCCTTTTCCCACTACACATTTTAAAACCTCGGATTTCTTCAAGGCAGCCAGTTAAAATTGGTAGTTAGGAAGCCAGTCTGGTTCATAGTATAAATTACTGATAGGATCTGGCTGAGCAGAAAAGAATTTACATCTTTGAAGGGTGATTATAGAACAAATGAATCTTCTTCCTTAGGATGACAAAACAGAGACAACAAAGCCTTTGCAATGTTAAGGGGAGGGTCTCTTTGGGAAAGGGGAGAGCCACTTGTTTGCTTGGGGGTATGCTCGTGTAGTGGAAGTAGGGGCCACTTCCTTTGCTCCACTCACAGATTCTCCTAAAAGTTCTGCTTGCAACAGAGTGCTGAGTTCTGTGGTGTGGAGCAGAAAGCAGGAAGGAATCAGGGATGGCACTGTGGAGGGGTGAGTATGGGAGTCAGTACTGGTTCTCCAGATATATTGATTGTAACTGAATACTATAAATTCAAAGCTTACTATACTCCGGCATTTTATTTTGGAAAATGTCATCTGCAGTTAGAAGATTAAAAAATTGATCACAGCGCTCTCTCTTCCATGTCTATATTTAATTTCCACTCTGTTTATGCATGTGAGTGCCAGTAATTTCAAATAATGGCCATGATGAAGGGTCATCACTACACAGATCATTCTGTGCTCCTAATGAAAATTAGAGCTGGAAATTGCTTCCTTATGTGTAACTCCAACTGCCTTTGCACTAATTTCACTTTATAACTTCCACTTAATCCTCTCCTTACCGCCGTTACGAATCCTTCCCTGCCCTTGAAGTTGACTCCTTTGAAATCTTTATGGGTAGTTCTGGTCTCCCTTAGACTGCGGGTCTCCTGATACTTTGTTTCCAACAGTCTTTAAGCTTCTAAGCAAAACAATCTCTGCTCACTTTTCTCCCTCTGCACTTTTTAATGAGTTCTGGTTCTGGAACACTTGATTTCATGTTGTGGTCAATATAAATGAGCTGAGCCTTGCCTCCTTCTCCCTAATGAATTCATTTCTGTCTTTTCAGCCAAGACCACCACGCACTGCTTACCCTAATTAGTATTCTCTAATGCCAATCAGGTGGCCTGTAACTAACTTGTTTTTATATTCAATTTCATCAGCTATACAAGGAAAATTATATATATTCTCCATGGCATTCCAAGGAAGAAATGTTTTAGCCACGAAGCCACTGATCACAGGGGCAGTATGATCAAAGGTGTTTTATCAATGTTTTATGTGTCAACGTCTGTCCCAAGTGTCTCAGGTTTGAGGGTTAGTGCTATGAATAGGAAGATCTGTGCACTGACATTTTCCCTGTCAAAAGTCACATATAGTTTAGGGACCAAATGTCTGCCTGTCTTGCTTGTTGTTTATAGGGAAAGAGGAAAGAGATGATGATATGTATAATTTTTAAGGAACTTCTTAAAGATTTTAATGATTATATCCTCCAGTCCTATATAAAGAGAGAAGGTGAAGTGTTTGGGGAAGAGATTGGGACTCATTTATTTCTCTAATCTTGGGTACTGTAGTCTCAGAGAGTTCATTGTGTATATTCAGGTGGACTCATTTAGAAGGGTTTCAGCCAAAGCAGAGGGTGAGATTTTTAAGAGCCCTCTGTCTTTGTAAGTGTGTACATTACTGACATGCAGCACTATCATGCTGCACTGAAGGTCTTACTGTAACTGATGAACAGTTTTATACCCTGAACAACTGGACCTAGAGACTACCATGATGGGCTCTGAAATTGTTGTATGGATTTGAATGAAAAACTTAAACACTGTTTGATTTGAGGACTAGGAGTCTTTGTTTCTGAAGAGCTCACCAGGTAAGGGTCATGCCAAGCCCTCTATGGGACCATGTCCTGTCACTCTCAAAGGACAAATTTCCTAGAGTACCTAGCTTCTCTATTCCTGACAGTGAGAGATCTTGGGTGTATATCTCTATTCTTTGGCTAACATCTACGTCTTTGATATTCTGTGTCGTTTCTTGCCTTTATGAGCACAGGGGTACTGTGGAAGACAAAAGACAGAGGAAGGGTGAGTGAGTCCCATTTACAGAGTTCACTCTACCAGGCTGACTTCTGATGACACCCAAGTCCTGCTTTAGAGAGTGCATAGACTTCGTTCATGTCCGCTGCACTTGGCCCTAACCAAACCCTTAATAAGCACAGTTTGTTTCAGCAACAGCTAAGTGTTGAAGCCATTGCAAGCTTTGGAATATGGATGTAGGTGGGCAGTAACTAAACACACATACTTTGTGCCTCATTTATAAATGTCCAAGAATTTAGCTCTCAGGTTGTGGTGAATGCATTCTGTAAAATTCGCTTATTTTTTGACTACTTTCTGGCTGAAAGAATTTGTTTATAGACTCTAGGGGTGAGTCTGGTTCGTTCCAGTGGTCTTTTGGTTCCCTTTGGATTTAATGAAAAAACCTTGGTTGAGTAAGTTTCACAAATGCCAAAGTTTACATCACTTTATTCTCTATGTGTCTGCCTCTGTAATGTGCGTGCATTCACTCAGCTAGTAAAAGTCTCTAAAATTTATCAGCAACAAAATGCTTTATTAAAAAACAGATTTTAAGCAGACTCCTACAAATGGCACAAATATTTGTACTTATATGCTAGCTATATAAATAGAATTTTAATTTCTTAATTTAAAGTTTTTATAGTTCTGTCATTTTATATCTAAAAGACTCAAGGAGTGATAGCTGGTAATGTTGTTAGCTATTTAAAAACACATAATAACTATATATATATATATACATACACACACACACACACACATATATATATTCTAAATTCTGTTCCCATTGTGTGTGTGTGTGTGTGTGTGTGTGTGTGTGTGTGTGTGTTAGGGCTAGCATGTTCTCTAGAAAATATAATGTACCAAGTGGTGGGTATTTTATATCTCTTCCCATTCCTTTTTGATTTTTTACAGTGACATGCTTAACTTTTGTATTAAGAAAAGGTTAAATATTAGTTTAATGAAGACTACTTTAGCATGTATTCAGAGAATGGGAAACTTGTTCTTTTTACTACCATATTGATTTATTTCCCAAAAAAATCTTCTCATTACCCTCTAGCAAAGCTCTTGAGCAGCTGCAGAAGGAACAGTGTTGATAACTTAAATACAGATTTCTAATCTCTTAAGCATAGTTTTAAAAGCACATTCTTGCCCCTCCTCCCACACCAACTCACTCAAAGTGCTTCATATTGAGACCCCCAAGTCTGCGTTTTTATTAGGCATTGCAAGCGATTGTCTTGTGAAATTTATCTTGAGAGACACCCTGTGATCTGAGATTTCCCATCCTTTGTAAGGACTGAAGCATCTTCTAGGTTTCCTGTTTGTTTTAAAGGTTTGTAACAATTGTGCATCCATATCTCATCCCATTATTGTCAGGAATACTGACAGACAGGTGAATCTCTGGTTCTCCCAGATGTTGGCTAGAAGTCACATACTTAGTGACTACTCAGGGACTATTTACAGAAGTCCTGCTGTATGACTCCATCCTCTGTCCAGCCCAGGAAGCACTGCTCTTCCAGATGGAATCTAACAGTCCTGGCGGAAGGCTCATGGAAAACAGCCTTGGCTCAGAATAGAAGACTTAGTGGTTCTTCTCAGAGGCCTGCTCCAACCTGCATTTTCAAAGAATAACCTCTACTTAGACTGATCGGTTATCCCAAGAAGTTTGTGACTCAGCATCTTACGTTCTTTTGAAAAGATCATTGTGTCAAGGAATTCAGACAATTTGAATGCAAGCCATAATGTGAAAGGTACTCTTGGTTCTTTGGTTTCCTGTTGATTAAACTTTGCAGCAAACTGGTGCTAAATTTAAGATCAGAGACACACCATCTTACTGAATTAGCTTAGAATGGCAGGCAGTTTTCAGATTTAGCAGAAGCACCTGGAAGGCTTGTTAAAAAAACAGATTTTTGACTCTACTGCCAAAATTTGAATTTCTTAAGTCTGGAGCCAGACCTGTGAATATGCTGTCCTTTCTAACACTTCCCTGCGACTGCTAGTGCCTCTGGTCCATGAACCATGTACTGAGAACTCTGGCACCTATCTGGCACTGTTCTTTAGAACAGTAGTTTTCAACCTGTGTGTTAACCCCTTTGAGGGTCAAATGACCCTTTCACAGGGGTCACAAATCAGATGTCCTATATATCACATATTTACATTAGGATTCATAACAGTAGCAAAATTACAGTTGTTAAATAGCAATGAAAATAATTTTATGGTCGGGGGTCACCACAGCATGAGGAACTGTATTAAAGGGTTACAGCATTAGGAAGGCTGAGAGCCACTGCGTTAGATCCTCTGGGTAAGTTAAGGGTCAGTGGTATTTCTCTGTGAGGATTAACATAAGAGTTCCATAGGGAAACCTGGAAAGATACTGTGTCATCTGCTAGAATCTCAAAACTCTCTCCTCTTGCAAATCTCACTATTATTATTGTTTCCAACCTTCTTCCTCCTAGGTCCACAAGTTCTGTGTGTTTGTGTGCCCCCAACAAGCCATCAGTGCAACCCCATCCTGAGGATGCATGTTTTGGTAAAGGGCATTTTCAATTAAGTCCTTAAAGGCTTCAGGAACCTAAGGCCTGACTTGGGACAAGTGGTGTGCTTCAGAGAAGGATCTGTCTATCTGACCATCTGACCATGGCCAGGGTCTCACCACCTCAGCATGAGGATCTCTGATCTGCTATGCAGCAGTCAGCTCAGCTAACTATGTAAAAGCAAGCCTCCAGACTTTCTCTAATATAGGTCCTAAGTTGCCGGGCACTGTTTAGGATGTCCTAGAATGTCGATCAGTGTTTTGAACAACTAATCTCTTTATTTATCCCAACCTTTGGAAGGTCACAGGCAAGAGAGCTTTGGGTGAAAAATACATTCTATCTCCTTTTGGGAGCAATAAGTTCAAGACTGGATTCCATTTGGCCAGGAAGATTTTCAAATCAAAGAGCATTGGACTTTGACCTGAAAATGAAAGAACCTTTGGAGTTAGCTACATCTACTCACCCCCATGAAGATCCCTGCCTTATCTTCTCTTGTGCAGCAGACTTTTGCTTAGTCTTACAGTCTTGCAGCACATCCATCGGGAGGAGCTTAGCAATGGTCTGGTCTGACTGACCTCACAGTCCACAGTTGTTCTTGTATCATCACCTTCCCCTTCCTGTTCCTCACACTTAGCTCTCTGGCCTCTGCTGTTCCCAGTTGTTTCTTATCCTGGGTAAGGATTTGCTCTCCCACCTGTGCCTGCCCTGCTCTTTGTGTTTAAGTCTATGTGGCAGGTTCCTTCTCTAATGTGGCCTACAAGCCCCACCTCCACCCCTATCTTACGTATCCTTTCCTGTGCTCACTGCTTCCTGAAATGTTACTGCTTTGTAGTATGTACACATTTGCTTGTAGTGAGGTGACAGTAGGGACATTTTCTGACTACCGTGTCTGGTAGCTAGGTCATTGTCTAGCAAATAGTAAGTGTGAAGCAAACATTTGTTGCATTGGGTAAGTGAAAGTGAGGGGAACCGCCACCATTTTTAGGGGTCCTGAGGGGCTGAGAGTTCTATGAATGGGGTACATCTACAAACAAACCCAGATCTGGCTGCTTGACACTCAGAAGATCCAGTGACTCGGGGTTCTGTTGTGGCAAGTAAAAATATTTATTTGGGAAACCAGCAAGCCAAAGAAGGTGAGAGTAAAGACCATCTTCTTGTGCTCTGCAGCGATAAAGGACTTAAAGGGGAGAAGGGAAGAGCAGGTGCTGAGACCCCTGGGCTCTACACAGTGAGCCTGAAATGGGGTGGTGAGAATAACACCGGCCTTAGGTGCAATCCCCTAGTTCAGTCCCCTGGATTTGATTCTAAACTGACAGCATCATCCATCTTCCATGGAGCCCCTGTGAGAATTAGCAGTGCCCAGTGCAGTCACATACATAGTTGGCTGTCCAGAAAGCTTCCTGTGGATTGGAGGCAGTCCTGGTTGGTGCGGGACAGAGAGGACAGGTGAAGGATGGCAGTAAACAAGATGGCCACCAGACAGCTCCGCCAGTGAGGCTGCTCACACCAGAATGGTGTTAATCAAGGGATCTTTCTGTATGAGCACTGTCAACATTTACTTTCACTTTATACATTGGATTTGCATCTGAAAAGGCCAAGTATAATCAACATTTAAAGGATAACACTCAAATTTGCATCTGATTGAGCAGACATGTTAAGTAATTTTAGCCTTGCTGTTGCTAAGAAACCAATTAATAATGCTCCATGTTTCATTGAAAATTGGATTCTGTCTGCTTTCATTTAACTTCACAATTCAGCTACTTGTGCTGTACTTTTCTCCCTTGGTAAATTGTGGCAGACAAATTACCGTTTTACTACACTTATTTCTGTGATTACAATTGTTAGTCAGATCTGTCAATACAACTTCAGAGCTTTTCTTTTTTAATGCCATAGGATGGAAAGCTGAATTTTAACTGTTGGTCATTCTTTCCCTTTATAGCTTGTGCGTACTAGGTTATATTTTTGTGAAGGCCTTCCAAATTGTGGGTAACAAAAAAAAATTTAAAGCAATCTTCCCTGCTCCATAACTGCCTCTTCTCTGTATAGAGGCTAATAATTAGAATATTAGGCACGATTCAGAAAGTGACAGACGCTGATTAAGCATTCAGCTGCCTCTTATGTTTTTCTTTCTTCCCATGGTTTGTAGACTATACCAGGTTCTGTCTTTTATGCAATGCATTTTGATTTTTGTGACTTTATTTTAGATGATAGCCTCTGTTCTTCTGAATAATAAATGTTCTTTAAGCTACTAGTGTTCCTTTTTGAACACTCAACTGGGTAGTTACACTGGGGAGCAGCAGCACTTCACAGTTTGATGTTTTGTGGTATTGATCTGGCTAAAATGCTCATTAAGAGGCAAAATTGGTTGCTATTCACATGGGTTTTACAGTGTCTGAAGCTTGATTTGGATGTTGCCCACAGACACAGCTGATTCTTTAGCCTAGTTAGTGATCGTATACAAAGCCAAAGCAAAGGAGAATCTGCTTTTGTATTTTATGGTTCACATCTTTGGAGTTTGGGTTCCGAAGATAAAATACAAAGGACATAGAATTTAAAAGTATCTGTGAAGTAATATTTCAGCCTGGCCTCCTCTGTATCACCGTGCCTTGTAGGACTGTAAGCACAGGGGAGAGGGAGTGTCCCATTCTGGTCCCTCAAGAGCACAGGGACAGTGCTTAAATGAGCTATGGCTGCCTTGGCATCCTAGACTCCCTTCTGAGGCCGCTCTCCTAGCTTGTGGTACGCTGCTCCTTGCTGTGTCTTCCTACCTCTGGTCTCTGCATACACAGTCCAGTAGTCTCCCAAGATTCAATCTCTTGAAATTCAGATTGAGTTTGGGCTTACCCTAAGGACTTGGCTGCTATCTTAACTATCTCTGAAAGGCTCTGTCTGTCAGGGTTACATTCTGGGGCACAGGAACTAGAAGGTCAACAATTTTAGGAAGAAACTATCAACCAATAGCAGGCATATTACATGTTGCCGACTCTCATTCACTCTGTTCAGCTGTTGCTTAGTGGCCAGTGGTGGAGATGGCCAGAAAGGAAGTAGGAAGTCTGGCTGACTTCTCTGTTCAGGTCAGATCTGACCATAAGGAGTATTACTACTCTTCTTCCTATTTTTATTATTTTGTCCTTTTGAGACATTTACTGGAGCCACTTTTTCCTGACCCTACTTGATTGGCCATATGGAGATGTACCTGTCTCCATACCTCTGCAGGGGCTACTGACTCAAAGCATGATTCAATAAACAATAAATGCTGTTACTGTGTGATAGTGCTGGCCAGCTGATGCTTGGGATGAGCCTGCTGTGAGGAGCTGGGACTTTTTCTCATCTGTTCAGACCTGAAGACAGGAAATGGTAGACAGGCCTCATGAACATCTTTGGCCCAGCCATCTCCAGCCTGTGTCTTCTTCCACGCATATCTGGGAGAGGCCCTTAAATCTGGCTCTCTGTCTGGATGTCACCATGATCACAGGAACCAATCCCATTTACAGAAAAAGAGTCATGAAAGTGCTCTAGCCCTGTGTCTGGGTCACCAGTTGCTGTCAGACTGACCCAGGTCACTGTGGTGAGTTCTGGAATTAGGGTCATATAATCACATGAGCTGTTGCAGAGGATGTTCCAAATGTGGTGGACTGCGTGGGCAGATTAGGTGGAAGATGTCCTGTCCTAGAAGAAGGGGAGGAAAGGCATGAGTCTGGGCGAAGGGCTCATGTGGCTAGACACACTTTCATTTCTTTCACAAAGGAAGATGCTGGTTGCAGGTTTAAAATTGGAGTTTAGAATGGTTTCATTTCCCCTGATTTTAATAATTTATTGAATTAAGCAGAAATAAGCATCCTCACTTGGTGGCTTGCTGCTAGGTTAAAAGTCTTTTATTTCAAAGTTTTTCATGAATACAAAAAATATTCTTTGGTCTTGAGACATTTTCTTTCTATGTGAATATTGGCACTAGTCCAGCCTGTAGATCTCAAGCTAGCTTGGAGAAAAATTGTGACAGCTTCTTCAGTCATTGGACTCAACCATCCTAGACGACCACAACACAGAAGGGTGGTTACAGGTTGAAGATATACATTTAATTGTGAAGTATGGAATGGCTGCCTGAAACAGTGCATGCAGTGTTTTAACCTGATGCATGTGGGTTCATGTATTTCACTCAGTTAAACAGGATCTGTGTCCTGCCAGATCCCACAGGGAAACGTGCAAACGTGAGACCTTAGATACTGGTGTACACAGCCATACCTCTGTTACATTTAACTTCCTTTCAAGCTTTCACATTTAGGAGACTCAGGAGGCATAGGTGAGCACTGGCTGTCATTTCAGTGTATGAGTGGGGGGATAAACGTTTGGTGACACCTCTGTCCTTGCATGTGGGCCACAGGAAAAGGTAGCATTGATACAGACATGGCGCTTGTGTGGAAACTGTCACATTCATACATCATGGCACACTTCACAGCTTTGCACATGACTTCGAGACCCTACCAGTCAGTTCCGAGTTATGTTTGTAGTTGGGTAATTGTATTTTGTACTGTAGATGCTGTTGGTTGTATTTCTATTTTATCACTACATGGATGTACCAGCTTCCCTTGGTAGGGGGCCCAGTGGCCAGAGGAGGCTAAGAGAAACCCTGAGTTTCATATAGATAGGAAGTAAGAGGAGCAGGAAACTCTGTTACTTGGAAATTTGTGGACTTGGAGTTTAGTTTGCTAGCATCATTGAACTCTCAAGAGACTGGGGGGAGAGGAAATAATTGAGAATGAAATAATGTCAAAATCTTGTTTAAAGTACCATCATGTGTGCCTGTTTTGCAGCATGTATTCTAGTCTAAGATTGGACCTCTGCAGGAAAGATTGGCCAGGATGGTAGCGTTCATAGCGCTCTGTCTTTTACTTATCTGTGAAATCTCAAAAAATCCTTGCACTTTTCCGAATGAGAGGAAGCATTTCCAATTCAGCTTCCTGTTTTCTCTCTCCTTTCTTTGTCATGATTCAAATACCATATAACAGTTGTGACATAAATGAATTCTGTCATTGATAAGAATTTTTCCAGGCTTTATGTTGGATTTCTTTCCCCTTTAAATTGTGAAAATAATATAGTGTCCCTAAATTTTAAGCTTCTGACTAGTAATCTGTGTCAGTGTCTCTCCAAGCCAAGCTTCTGCTTGAAAGGTTTAGTGCTAACGTCCTTTTGTCCGCTGAGCTGTGGGGATCCCTTTCCTCCTGAGGCAGGGCTTGAGGCCAAAATCAGCCACCGAGGATTGTGGATTGTCATAAGGACTGCCATGAGTGGGGAACGCCATTTTCCTACCTCAAGACATTCAAATGGGAGAAAGGGGAACAAGAAAGACACAGAGAAGAAGGCTCAGTGCTAGGGTGGTGTCAGGATGAGTGCTGAGTCACATGGTGTGGCCTTCCCTGAAAGGACTGACAGTACAGTGTCGCCCACGGTGGCCATCCCCCAAAAAGCTGAAGAGCATGTCTTTACCTCTGTCATGTCTACACTCTAGCATTAGACCACCCACTCACAAACATGTACACAAACGTAATTGCATTTATCTTATTTTCAGTCATGAAATGTGTGGGAACTGATGTCACTGTCCTCAGTCAGCAAGGACATGTTTTATGTATGGTATTGGGCCTAGTGAGTATTTATCTGGATATATCAGAGGTGGAGTCTGTGTCTCACACTGTTCAAATAAACTTTAACTTGTTATATTCCATTAATATGATGACTAATGGTTATTCAAAAGAATTTTGACAAAGAAAAACAGATGAGAAAAATCAAAATAAAAATAGAAAATGTCCAATCTACCTTACTTGTAAGAAGTGAAAATTTTTATGTGTGACTGGCTTGGTATTTAGGATCAAATCCAGAATCTCACACATTATACCTTCAGCCCAACACTGATATTTTTAACCAAGATTTTAAAGTATGATTATGCATTTGTATCTGCTTAAAATGCAAAAGAACTGTGAAAACATAGATGATGTCCTGAACTGTAAGGGATTCTTATCTGGGTCTTAAAGTTCAAAAGCCATAAAAGGAATAAATAAATAAATAAATAAATTTGATTCAATTTAAAAGGTTTTCATGGTAAAAAAAAAAAAATACAGTAAACACATTCAAAGCATATGAAAATCTGTCTGTAGAAAACATACCTCCAGCACCCTTCCCTGGGCAGTAGGAAAAGACACACAGACAGTGCAGTTGCACAGACAACTGCATTGCCATCTTTTAAATCTAAAATGTATGTTTACCCATGCAGTCAGAGAAATGTGAATTGAAGCTATGAAGGACTAGCACTCCTTATTTTATCTGAGAAATTCTAAAGAATGACAGTTTTGTATCATTGGCCTGATGGGAAACATCTACTCTGTATTTCCTGTGGGAACACAGGTGCCACAGCCCTGGTGAAGGCAGAGCTGCCTGAACCTCCCAGGATATGTGCAGTTACCCTTTGACCTGTCTGGCATTGGTAGGCTTTCCTGTTGATAGATCTGAATGCATGTAAAGTGGTACACAAAGGAGGTTTTCCACCAGACCATTATTGGTCCTAGAAAACACTGGAAGGGAGTCAAGGATCCATTACTCAAGCGATACATAAGTAAGTCATGATCCAGCTATACAGTGGGACACTGTGTGGCAATTTAAAAAGAGCATGGAAGTGCTTTATGTCCCGATTTGGAAAGAGCTCCGAGCAGAGTCATTAAATGGAAAAGGCAAGGTATGAAATACAGTATGTAGGGTGCTGCCTGCGATGTAGAAAAGAGGCAAAGTTTGGCCATGTTCATGTCTTCTTGTGTCTGCATGGAGAAACACTGGGGGATGTTGTCCATGCAGGTTAGCACGTGCATGGAAAGCCAATAGAGCAGCTCCTTCTAGTGGGTGACTGGATGCGGAGTGGGAACAGCATCCTGCTCTAGTGTAATTTTTTTTATTTTTGAAATTATTTCCTAGTCAAAACAAGTTTTCAAAGTCACACAAGGTTTTTAAAAAATTAATTTCAGACATGTATACAACGTACTGTGATCATATCCATCCACTAATCACCTTCTTTTATCTTTTCCCAGTCCTGCTGAGCCAACTAGCCTCTCGCATATTGTATGTACTTTATGTCATTTTCCTTTGTGACCCACTGAGTGTAATTACGGTTGCTTGTGTGATCATGGGTAGGGAATATTCACTGGAGCGGGGCTACTCACTAGTGGCTACACCACTCAAGGAAATTGCCTTCTGTTTTCCAGCAACCATTAAATGCCGATAGCCCACCAGGAGTGGATGGGCCTCACAAGCCCCTCTCTTGTTCCTGTTGATAGCCCAATCTTGTGCAGTTCTTGAACAGATAAGAGTGGCTGCTGTGGGTTCAGGTGTAAATAGCCATGTTCATGTCCAAAAGTCAGCATTGCACAGCACTCTTTACACCCAAAGGCTCTCGTATTTCCGTACCCACTGCCTTGGAAGGATTAGTGTAGATCTTCTGCATAGGGACGAGCACAGAACTGTCACAGAAAGGGCTTACCATTAAGGTCGTGTACTCTTCTTACAAAGGACCAGAGTTCAGTTGCCAGAAGCTCTAGGGGCATCTAACAGCTCTGGTCCCATGGTCACATGTACTCACAGAAACCCATAATTAAATAATAAAGTAAATGTTACAAATGAAAATTCATTTTCTGGGAAGCATTACCCACCTATGCAGACACATCTATTTCAAACTTGTTTTTCTACAGTTATACTTTTTAGTTAGTAAGTATGGCTTTCTCACACATTCTTAGCTTGGCTGAATGCTCACCCCACGCCTTTCCCTCATCCTCCCACCCCATCTCCATTTAAGCCCTTCAGTACCAGGCAGTCCCCTCCCAACAGTTTCATGTCACATGACATTACATGCTTTTAAACTACACTTCGGTGGCATTCTAACCTGAAATTCATCTGTTTGGACCATGGGCTATAGTACCTGCCTGGGATGTGTATCTTTCTCCCAAGCTGTGCTGTGGAGGCTGGTAACCACTAACCACAATGGGCTATTGGCTACTGAAATGTAGCTGGTCTGAATTGAGATGTGCTTTGAGGATGCCTGTAAATAGAGACTATAAACTTCCTTAGTCATAATTTTGAAGATATCGGTTACATGTTAAATGATAATAGTTTGGATTGGGGACTTTAAAATATATTTTTCAATCAATTACTTCTTTCCTACCTTGCATGTGGCTACTAGAACATTTAAAATTACAAATGACACTTGCACTTTATCTTGTCTGCATGGTACAGATATAGTCTCCTGTCCATTCTTAGCATGTCTTCCAGAACTACTTCAGAAACAAAAGTACAACCCAATCGTAATCATGTCATCGCCTGGTTTTAAATGTCCCCTTGGCTCTCCTGTTTCTTAGAGTCCATTATAAGAGTCCAAAACACTTTCCTTACACATCCACCTGCCCTCACACACAAAGGTGGTTCTTTACTCCCTGGACTCTGAACTCCACAAATGAGTTGTGCTTTTTATTTGCAATGTCTCTTCACCTCTGCCTCATTGCCTAGAAAACTGTAGTCTGTCCTGTAAGCCCATTTCCTGAGGCTTCATTGGAGAAGAATCCCTAGTTCCACTTCTCCCTCTTCTTCCTCCTCCTTTTCTCCTTGTGGCACTGAGTATTGAATGCAGAGCCTCGGATCTGCTGGGAAAGCACTCCATCACTGCGTGTGCCATAGCCCTGCCCCATTTTCTAGCATCAACTTTGCCAATGTTTATACTTAGCCGTTTGATAGCAGTTGCCTTATGAGGTCCCATAGCAGACCCGAGTTCTTGAAAGGCAGAACATGTCCTGTTCTCTGTTTTGTGCTTCCAGATCCTGATCTTCTAGTAGAATCTCTAAAATGCCATTAGGAAAATTGAAATTGGCCATGTTTTGCACTATTTGCCTGGAGTACTTCTGTGTGATCTGTTTACTGGAGAAAGTAAGTTTGAACTCATAGCTCTAACTTGGTTAAGAACAAATTTCTTTGGAGCATTCTGACTTTACAAGAGCAGCTTCCCCACCAACAAAAAAACAGCAAGCAGACTGCAGGGATTACAGGAGCCTGCCTGGAGGCTGTAGTGGCTCTAGGTTCCAGGTTGGTTTTAGACTGGATTATGAGAGAGGTATCTGTGTTCAATCCAGACAGTAGGTTTCTCCAACCTGGCTGGGTGCCCATGCTTGCAGAAGGTAAATATGGCAGGTGGTGGCTAGGAGATGGAGGGCAGCCAGAACTAGGAGCTCTACAAGCTGGAGTCATGAACTTCCCTGTGGACTCTTTACTGGCCTCTCACTTCAGTGACCTGCTCTGTGGAGAGTTGTTCCTGATATTAATCTTCCCATCACCCTTCACTTCTGCCCCTGGGGATTTAAACTTATGTTCAAAAGAGAAATCAGGAACAGGAAACAGAATACCCAAGACCCATGGAACAAAGATTTTTAGAAAGAAAACTAAGAATTTCAAAAACAAAATCTCTAACGCTTAGCTGGGTAAACTGGAAGGGTTGTCTTTGGCCCCAGATTTCCAGAGGCCCATAGTATTGACCCCTGTGTGTCTCTGACATGAGGCTCTAGTTACTTTCAACAGTCAATGCTGCCTGTGTGCCTCTTAGGCTGAAAAGATATTATCATCTGATAACTCTTTCTCCAGCATTGCTGCAAGTGCTAATAGTGTTGTAGAAAGTGCCAGAAAAACTGGCTGCCACTGACCTAATGTCTAGAGTTTAGTCAAGTTACCTCACATCTGAAAGCTTTGTGATTCAGTAAACTGGGTTGTGAACATGCTCTGCCTTTTAAATGTAACAAAAAGGATGCCTGGATGAAGGAACCTAGCACTGCCTAGTTTACAGTGGATTTGTAGGAATATAGATTTTTGTTTGCAGTGGTGCATGGAAGTATCATGAAAGCACACCTAAGGCCCAAAAAGAATGTGTTGGGTTGTTCTGGTTGCTCTCTAGAAGCCTTTGGTAACAGTTCCTCAGAGACTCATGCCCATCACAGGGAAGAAAAGTATGGTGAGTCAAGACAAGGAGAGGCAGTTCTACTGTTAGTCCACAGGGGTTTGCCTCTTTGGCCCTGCTTGTAAAATGAGGATGGTCTCTTTTCCATCTTTGCAAAGGCTATAATTGTTTCCATGCAGCAGCAGAAGCATCTGGCAGCCCCTTGTCAGCATTTTCAGGACAGCAGTTCCTGGGACTGGACACCCAGTACTTAGAAACCACCACCTTGAGTGGCCCCACAGGGACCTTTCTCCCTTTAGGAGCATATCTAAGTCTGGAGCCAGAGTCTCCTGGCCTCATTTTTCTTTTTTTTTCCTTTTTTTTTTTTTTGTGATCTATAGAATTTTTATTTTTTATTTTTTGGGGTAAATATTCTTTTTTATTTTATTTTTTTTATTTTCATATTTTATTTACATTACAAATGTTTCCCCCTTTCCAGATCTCCCCTTTGGAACCTCCACATTCCCTCTGCCCTCCCCCTGCCACTCTGGGGATATTCTCCAACCCACCCCCCCAACCACACACCCACCCCCCCACCCACTCTCGTCTTCCCTCCTTGACATTCTCCTATACTGGGGGATATAACACCCTCAGGCCCAAGGGCCTCTCCTCCCCCTGATGGGTAACAAGACCCTCCTCTGCAGTCTTTGTGGCCAGCACTATGGGTCCCTCCATTTGTATTCTTTAGTTGGTGGATCAGTCTCCAGAAGTATGGGGCGTCAGGCCAGTTGCCAGTGTTGCTACCTCCCTGGGGCTGCACACTCCCTCAGCTCCTTCAGTCCTTTCTCCAAGCCCTCCATCTGGGACCTTGCACTCAGTACTACTGTTCCTGCGAAGTGACTCTTGGGTATTTCAAACTTTTAGGCTAATAACCACTTAACAGTGAGTACATACCATGTTCATTCTTTTGTGACTGCGTTACCTGGCTCAGAATGATGTTTTCAAGATCCATCCATTTGTCTACGAATTTCATGAAGTCATTGTTTTTAATAGCTGAGTAGTATTCCATTGTGTAAATGTACCACATTTTCTGTATCCATTCCTCTGTGGAGGGACACCTGGGTTGTTTCCAGCTTCTGGCTATTATAAATATGGCTGCTATGAACATAGTGGAACATGTGTCTTTATTACATGTTGGAGCATCTTCTGGGTATATGCCCAGGAGTGGAATAGCTGGGTCCTCAGGTAGTATTATGTCCAGTTTTCTGAGGGTTCGCCAAACTGATTTCCAGAGAGGTTGTATCAAGTTGCATTCCCACCAGCAATGGAGGAGTGTTCCTCTTTCTCCACATCCTCGCCAACATCTGCTGTCACCCTTTTTGATCTTAGCCATTCTGACTGATGTGAGGTGGAATCTCAGGGTTGTTTTGATTTGCATTTCCCTGATGACTAAGGATGTTGAACATTTCTTTAGGTGCTTCTCAGCCATTTGAATTTCTTCAGTTGAGAATTCTCTGTTTAGCTCACTTCCCCATTTTTTGATAGGGTTATTTGTATCTCTGGAGTCTAGCTTCTTGAGTTCTTTGTATACATTGGATATCAGCCCTCTATCAGATGTAGGATTGGTAAAGATCTTTTCCCAATCTGTAGGTTGCCATTTTGCCCTAATTACAGTGTCCTTTGCCTTACAGAAGCTTTGTAATTTTATGAGGTCCCATCTGTCAATTCTTGACCTTAGAGCACAAGCCATTGGTGTTCTGTTCAAGAACATTTCCCCTGTGCCCAAGTGTTTGAGACTCTTCCCCACTTTCTCTTCTATTAGATTCAGTGTATCTGGTTTTATGTGAAGGTCCTTGATCCACTTGGACTTGAGCTTTGTGCAGGGAGATAGGAATGGATCAATTCGCGATCTTCTACATGTAGACCGCCGGTTGATCCAGCACCATTTGTTGGAGATGCTGTCTTTTTTCCACTGTATGGTTTTAGCTCCTTTGTGGAAGATCAAGTGACCATATGTGTGTGGATTCATTTCTGGGTCTTCGATTCTATTCCATTGATCTACCTGCCTGTCACTGTACCAATACCATGCAGTTTTTATCACTACTGCTCTGTAGTACAGCTTGAGGTCAGGGAGGCTGATTCCCCCAGAAGACCTTTTATTGTTGAGGATAGTTTTTGCTATCCTGGGTTTTTTGTTATTCCATATGAATTTGAGAATTGCTCTTTCTAGGTCTACAAAGAATTGAGTTAGGATTTTGATGGGGATAGCATTGAATCTGTATATTGCTTTGGGCAGGATGATGGCCTCAGTTTTCTATGAGTGTTCTCACATCTGCACGGGACCAAGCTGACTCTGTCTCATATGAGCTTTACGCTGGATATAGACTTTAATGAACACAGTATGTGAGTACTCTGTCCCTCTGACTCTTCTCCCTCCTACTCAGGTCTCATCTGACCACCATCCTAAGGTGGAAAGGTGAACTCATACTCCACATGCCTGCTCACCAGATCATTCAAACTAGCAGCAGTCCATATTTGGACTAATCACTATTACAAAGCACTGTCACTGCTGCTATAATTAATCTTAAGTTCACTGTCATTTCTTGCTCCTTTTATCACGTCTTTAAAAGACATCGAATTGCTTTAAACTATAGGCTTTCGAGGACAGCTTTCCTGTATCCTCTTCTCTCTCAGAACAACTTTGCAAACCTTGTGTGCCCTCATTAGTGGTGCTTTGCCTGCTCTCTAATAGTATATACTGGAAAGAGAAGAAGCTCAAGCAGCTCGGCAGCAAAGTACATGTTTCCAAATTGGCATCTGGCTTGAATAATGAGGGGTTCTGTCCAAGCTTAATTCAGCAAATGAAGCTTAAAAAACTGCCCTCCATTGTGTCTGTGGCTTCCCAGCCTTAGCTGGTCCATCCTTCCACTTGCCAGATGGGATCTACCAAAGTTTCTAGTCATACTTGTTTTAAGTCTCAGACAGACAACTATGCTACCAGCAGGAGGCAGACGTAGAGTTCCTGTGATCATAAAATCAAATTTGGGATATCTTCAGTGCCCTTTCTCTACCAGACAAGCCCTTGAAAATAGGAGCAGAGAAAAAGAAGAGCTACAGAGTAGGAGCAGCTAAAACTAGGTGTTACGTAGCACCATGCTGCTTGATGCTCGGGATCAAGTTGGCTGCCAGAGTAGTATTTAATTAGACCCAGGTTCAACCCTGAGCCATCCCACCAATAACATGCCTGTGAGAGCATGCTCAGTATGGTACATACATACCTAGAGTCTCCAAGGGAACCTGGTAAGGATGCCCTGTGATGCCTAGAATGCTTCAGGTCACCCTTTGGTTTGCCTTCAGAGAAGTACTTTAAGACAGGGTAAGATTCAGGAAGAGAAATAGTGGTCGCTTTCTTATATATACGGAACCTAGATTTAAAGTGACAGAGCCAGTGTAATACATTCGATAGGAATGCAGAAGGAGGGACTTCATGAGCCAAGGAAAGGAAGAAGCTAAAGGCAGGAAGAGGTTGTGGGGCAGAGTTGGAGAGAGAACGAAAGCAAAGTGTAAGGATGTGTGCTATGAAGACCCTGTGATACAACCCAGCACTTTGTATGTCAGCGTTGAAATTGATAAACGTGAATAAGTAATGTCTTTGCTTAAAAAGGATACATGTGGTGGCTTTGCCTCTCATCTTAGTTTTCCTGGTGAGACACCCACTTAGAGAAGCACTGTGCCACCTCCAAAGACTTGTCGTCGTATGGGAGGAAGACTACGGCTTTATGGAGGTCTGGTTGTGTAATTTATCATAAACTGAAAGGGAAATCCCGAACTGCACACTCCACCTCAGCAACAACAGTAGAAACTTCATGAATAAAGGAAGTAGTCAATAACAAAGAAGTAAATACCAAGAGATAATGCCCTAAAGAGAAATGTCAGCAATCAAAGCTTGTGAACTGTGGGCTAGGCATGTAGCCCAGGGCAGAGTGCCTGCCTGGCCTTCGTAAGTTGAGTTCTATCTCCAGTGCACACACTACATATAAACACGGAAGCAGAAGCAGGTAGGTTCTTTCTAATTTCTGTTTTATAACTGCCCAGGATATAGACCATTTACATGACAAATTTACTTAATTTCTTTGGTTTAGCTACTTCACTACACAGAAAATAATCCCTGTATGTAGAGGTGCCTGGTGTAGGTGAGTCAGCAGGAGATAGCCCAAGGTTGACTGCTCAGTCCTTGCTCTCTTTTGCCTGCTCTAGTTGTCCACTCTTACAGAGCCATGGGCAAATAAACAGAACATGGGGTAGTTGGGTCATGTTGTGACAAATTTCAAACATTCCTCTTGCCTGCCCCTCTCTTTTTATTAGCCACCCCTTGTGTTTTCTACTGCTCTCTGTAGGAGAGCGAGGAGAAAACAGAAAACTTCCAGGTGGAGTTGAAAGGCTCTGGAGGGAGAGCATGATTTCAGAAACTAAGGTAGCATGGGATTCTGGCTGTTAGGGGTCTGGGACCACATCTTTCTTCGTCTTTCCCAGCCTCAGGCAAAGAGAATCATTCCTTCCTACCCCAGTAACAAGTCCATCTCTTTAGTCTAAGAAACCTGCAGCCTTGGTTCTATCATGTTTAAATTTCCTAATTATATGAAATTTTCCTCTTGACCGTAGTTCTTTTTAGATCCTAACTACTAAGAAACCATGATGTGGGTTTTCCTTTTTATCACTTAGGAATGCAAACATTCCTTTAAAATACATAAGAGGCTATGCAATTTAACATTACAGCTTCATGAAAATCTTTCCTGATAATTTCTCATGAGATACATATTTTTTTTTTTTGACACAGGATTTTACACCAGCCTAGGCTGGCCTTGCACTCACTGTGGAACCTAGACTAGCCTCAAATGCATGGCAGCCCCTCACTGTGGAACCTAGACTAGCCTCAAATGCATGGCAGCCCCTCACTGTGGAACCTAGACTAGCCTCAAATGCATGGCAGCCCCTCACCTCAGCCTCACTAGTACCCAGACTGTATACATGGGCTGCTCCAGCAAGCTACATAACTCTTCTAAATCCACTCAGGATTCCAGCTGTCACATCCCTGAGTGTGGGGGGGGGAGGGGGGTGAGTTTGCCTCCACTTTGTGGGCCCATTGCTGAGAAGAGAGTGCTCCATCCCACCTTTTTCTCATGTATGT
This sequence comes from Rhynchomys soricoides, assembly GCA_019843965.1. Lineage (NCBI taxonomy): Eukaryota > Metazoa > Chordata > Mammalia > Rodentia > Muridae > Rhynchomys > Rhynchomys soricoides. Next base: position 477,758 of record JADRCH010000110.1, read on the forward strand.
AGGGTTTGCAGTAGAGTCGCAATTTCCTGACCTATTGGCACAGGTGAGTCACCACCATTCAGCTGCTCTGTGGCTGTATTATTTAAATCACAAGCTGTACAAGCCACAGCTTCCTTCAGTGCACATTGGCTGACAAAGTGCTGTTTTGTGATGTTGTGGAGCAATCAGATGATCTGATTGAAGTGTTGTGCAGTAACCAGTGCTGTCATTACACAGAGGCATGTTCACAGGGAGCAGTCGCTGTGCGTTCAGAGAGTGCCCAGCTTATCACCATTTGAGGTTTGTGGGGTCAGAGTTGCCAAAATAGGGAAAGGATCAGCCATTTTCTTGCATTTTGTTCCTCCCTAGCTTTCTGAAATGGAGTGTATAGAGACATGTGTCATGATATTTGGTTTCTGGGCTAACTAACCTCACATCCTTAACATTTTTAACTTTTGTGGTGAGAACACCTGAGGTCAGCTCCTTCCCCACAGCCCACTATGGGGTGTGCTGTTGTCTTTAGTCTCCTTGCTGTGAATTCCCACAGTTGTTCATGTTATGACTGGACTTCTGCTCCTGTGTCCCGCAGCCCTGGAAACCACTGTCCTAAACCCATCTTCTGTTTTGTCTGACTCCCTCCTTATATGCTGGGTGAAGTTGTGCATGCTGGTATTTTTTTCATCTGTTTGTTTTATTTCACATGGTACCCTTCAGGTCCACCTGTGCTATGAAAACAGCAGGATTTTCTTCTTTTAAAAATTATCTTTAGCATAGTATACAAATATTAAAATTACACATTTATTAAGCTCCCTATAATGTTCTGATGTATACATGTTCTGGGTAGTGCTCAAGTCAAGGCGCCCATATCTGTCACTTTAAATATTATTTACTTCTTTGTGGTAAAACCATAAACATTTCTAGCTTATTGAAAATAATAGTTCATTCTGGTTATCTCTAACTACCCTCTTTACAGAAGCCGCCATGATGTTCTTCCCCACCTCACTGTTACTTAGTAAGTTGCCAGCCCTTGGCTGCCTCTCCCATCTCCTCCACATGCCCTCTCTGCCCTGGGTAACCACTGTCCTACTCCCCACCTGTATGAGCTCAGTCTTTTTAGATTCAAACATCAGCTAGATTGCACAATAGCTGCTCTCTGCCTGACTTATTTCACTTAATATATGGATCTCTCATTTTGCCAGTGTCTCTAGAAACCTCAAGATATCATCCCTGTAATTCTAGGCAGTATTCCATTATGTAGGCTTTCTCCTAAGAAATGTCTATTTAGAAACATAGTTCTTAAATCATGTGTATGAATATTTTGTCTATGTGTACCATGTCTGATATCCCCAGAGGCCAAAGAGGGTGTCAGACCCTCTGGAACAGGAGCCCCATTTAAGATGCCCCGGGAGCTGGGTGTTGAATCCTGGCCCTCTTGTAAGAGCAAGCAGCACTCCTAAATTCTGAGGCGTTTCCTCAGTACTGTACTTCCCATGTCAGTCTGATTCTGTGTGTATTTGGCACCATCAGGTTGTCCAGCCCTTACATTCTAAAGATGGTACCACTTCTTCCTTTATAATTTGAGAGCCCTTCATTTTCTCTTCTGCCTGAATTCTGAGGTCAGAATTCTGAATTCCGAGTAATATATGAATTAAAATGGTGAAAATGGGCACCCTTGTCTTCTTTCAGACCTTAGAAAGCTTTCAGCATCCTCCACTGTAGCTTTAGCTCTGGACCTTTTGAATATACATTTCCTTATCTGGAGGTATTTTCCCTATTTTATGGGTATCACCGTGGAGTGTATGGACCACCATTTCTTCATGCACTCACCGTTGTCAGTAATGTTGCACTGAGCATGGAGTACCTCCTCAAGACCCTGACTTGGTTTTCTTTGTGTGTACATCTGGAAGTTATCTACATCCAAATGGGATCACGTGATAGATCGATCTGTGTTTAAGTGTTTTAGGAGCCTCCATACTGTTTTTCATAATGACTGTGGTAATTGACATTTCCACAAACTGTGCAAGAGAGAAGCCATTTTTATACACTGTCTAGGGGATGATCAGATCAGCGAGAGGCCGAGTAAAGAAATCTTAGAGGAACTAAGAAACTGGTCAAGAAATGTGAAGACTTTGTGGACTGGTTTGATTACAGAGGAAGATGAGCTTAAGAAGCCAAGAATTGTGGGTTCCCATGCCAAGATGTGATGAAGAAGCTCTTGCTTAGTGTGATGCAGACTAAATAAATTTGTCATTGCTAGAAAGGTAAACATGGAGAGAGAGTTAATCCGGTCAGTAAATTAACCAGGCCCAAGCATGAGTGTGTCGCCAGGAAAAGTGATGCTGAGCAAGGCTCTGGCACAGAGTAAGAACTGAATGTGTCTGTTGATGAAATAAAGGGACACAGTAAAGATGGTATACAACCAGCTGAAGAGTCAAGGCTGCCTCCTGAGTTAATTATCACTTCAGCAAAAGTCTGTCCTTTGAAGAGGAATTACTGCGTCCTACTCACTGGACCTTCACACCTGGGAGGTCATATTTCAACTCATGCAGAGGTTTCCTAGCTCTGGGAAATGAGACATGCCTAATGAACTGCTGTAGATAAGGCTTTATCCTTATGGTCTTGTGATTTAATAAGCCACGCCCATAAAACTGGTTAGCTCTCTTTAGGGTCTGGAAAGTAAAGCGGAGTGGCCGTTCTTCCCAGCACACTGGGTTAGATGTGGGTGTCCGGTGATGGAAATGGTGACTGCTTATGCTTTCCTTGGAGCCACACTGACTGACATCTTATTTTGGTAAGATCATGTCCTGTGAGGTCATCACATTATTTCTTTCTGCACCTGAGGCTAGCAACATCTTACTTAACATGCTGGTCTGCTGTGGTCTCTGGCTTAGGCTTATGCTGCTGCTTGGGTGACTTTTATCTTGAGAATCCTGCTGAGACACTGAGCCCCTCATTCCTGACTTTCAGGATATACTTTATGAGACATATATCTGGTCTTCGTGCCTTCAGAATGAGAAGCCCAGAGGTTACAGGTTACAGGAACATAGACCATCATTTCTTCATGCATTCACCATTGTTAGTAATGTTGCACTAAGCATGGAGTACCTCCTCAAGACACTGGTTTGGTTTTCTTTGTGTATACATCCAGAAGTTATCTACATCCAAATGGGATCACATGATAGATAGTTTTGTGTTTAAGTTTTTTAGAAGCTTCCATATTATTTTTCACAATGGCTGTAGTAATTGACATTTTCACAAACTGTGCAAGAGAGAAGCAATTTTTCACACACTGCCTAAGGGATGATCAGGTCAGTGAGAGGCTGAGTAAGAGTGCTTGCCTTCCCCAGCACTTGACAATAGGTCACATGGCCCATGGCCAGTACTATTCTTGGTTATGTTCTCTGCAGGTGACTTGGTAGGCTTCTACATGGCTTAATATTGGCAGAATATGCATATGCTTTTAAAAATACACAAAAGTACTTCAAGAGACTGGCTGTGAAGCTATATGGGATGAAAAGTCCCTTCAGACATTAGTGCAAGGTCAGTGGGTTGGTTGGTATTTAGTGGGAAATTAGAAAGCACACCTGTAAGACAAGATTTACGTGACAGATTCATTCCATGTTTGCAGCTTGAGCTGTTTGGAAGTGCTCAAAGTTAGAGGTTTCTGCTATGGTTAGAAATTTGTAATCACTTCTGTTCCCAGTTCTAGGAATAAAGCAATTGAGATAGAATTCAAGTAACTTAACAAAACTCAAGAACTTTGAAGGACTGAGAAGATCCTTGCATTCTCTAATTCCTTCAGGACCAGCTTTATGTGAGTTCATAAGACCTTGGAAGATGAAAGAGTAAACACGAACCTGTGTTACCAAAATCAGGGCACTCTGTCTCCCACCATACATGGCTCAGTATTTTGCCCTGGAGTGCGTGGTATTCAGTGGTGGAAGGAGTGTTTTCCGGAAGCCTGTCAGGAGGCTTGCTTGCTGTGAGCACCACAAATGATTACCTCGCTGGTTTGTTTAAAATTCCCTGTTATATTCTAGACTGACATAACTTTTATTTGCCAAATGTCCTTTATAGTGGAGGGAGAAATGCCTATATGGAAAACAAAATAAACGTACTGTGCTCAATTCTGGATTCCTTCTGCTTGGCAGAAAGCCTGGATAAAGAGTGCAATATTAATATGTCTTGGTCCCTATGTCTCCCAGAAATCAGGTGTTGCCCTGTAACACTAGAGCTCCCTGGAATGAAGTGTTGCAGCCTATGCCTCGATGCTCATAAGCCAAATGCATGCCTGCAAGATAGAAGCATTGTGTCCAGAGTTCCTGAATTATCTGTAATGAAAATATCCAAACTGTTGGGAAGTAAAACCAATATGAAAAGCAAGTGAAAGAGAAAAGGTACTGCTTTTCAGAGGAAATCACTGGCATGTGAGCAGTCTGTGGCAAGCCTTTGTCCACTCATCTTGTAGTGCCTCTGGTTCAAAAGCTGTCATCACCGGAAACACAGCTCTGAAGTGAACGCATTTCTTGACACTGGGTGGGCCCTACACAGGTGCCAGCCCAGCCTGTGTGTCGTCTTTGGAGCAGTTTCCCTTCTACCTGACTCTTCTTGGGAATAAGCTGTAACTACTAAGAGTGCTCTGCCAGGTAGCTTCATACAGAACATTGTTTGTATGTATGTATGTATTGCCATGTGGCTTACTCATAACATTGTAAGTGGCCAGTATGGTTGACCCCTAAAGGCATAAAGCATTGGGAAAAGACATTTTAAACATTTTCTTCTCTCATACAATACACCCTGACCACAGCCTCTCCTCTCTCCACACTTCCCAGCTCCTCCTCACTACCTGTCTCCCCAGATCCACTCCTCCTATGTCTACTATCAAGAAAAGAGCAGGCCTCAAAGAGACAACAACCAAGCTGGACAAAACAAAATACAATAAGACAAGACAAAAGCCTTCACCCAGAAGCTGGTCAAGGCAGTCCAAGAGAAGGAAAAGAGTCCCAAGAACAGGCAAAATATTTAGAGACATATCTGCTTCCACAGTTAAAGATCCCGCAAAAATACTGAACTAACAGCCACAACATATATGCGAAGGTCCTGGTGCAGACTCCGGCAGACCCTATGCTTGCTGCTTCAATCTCTGTGAGCCAATATGCTTCCTGCATATTGAGTTGGTGAGCTATGTTCTCCTGATGTCCCCCATCCCCTCTGACTCTACAGTCTTTCTGCCCACTCTTCTGAGGGGTTCCTGAGCTCTGAAAGGGTGACCCAATGGAGACTCTCTCCCAGCATAAAGTCTGGCTGTGAGCCTCTGCATCCACTCCCATATGCTGCTAGATAAGCTTCTTTGATGACGACTGGACAAGGCACCAATCTATGAGTATAGCAGATTATCATTAGGAATTATTTAATTGACTATTTTTTGACCAGTCCTGTTTGGTTCTACCCTAGGTCTCTGGGCTATCCAGTCTCTAGCTCCTAGATATCCGAGCATATCAGGCATGGGCTTCCTCTCATGGAGTGGGCCTCAAGTTAAATCAGACATTGGTTGGCCACCTTCACAAGTTCTGCACCACCACTGTACCGGCATATCAGGACAGATTGTTGGTCAAAGGTTCTGTGGCTGGGTTGATGTTCATGTTTCTCATTTGGTAGCCTGCAGAGTATCTTCCCCCATCAAAGAGACTACAATTTTGGGGAAAGGATCCATGTGGGCACCAGCTCAATTTCTCCACCTTCAGTGAGCTGTGTGGGTACTGTTCTCAGAAATGGGGCCCCACTATCAGTTTGAGGAAAGCAACTCTCTGTCTTAACATCAACCTGTGTTGTTTGGGGGATCTTCACAAGACCCATATGGCAAACAACTCAACTGAAAGCAACCCAGTCCCACCATTGGGAGCACTGCCTGCCTATAAGAGATGGCCAATTCAGACTCTCTATCCCCCATTCCTAGGAGTCCTCACTAGGATCACTCTAATAGATTCCACTGCACTAGGTTACCACACCACCCCAAGTGTCCACAATCCCAGACATCTCTCCCTGCATGAACTCTTTCCTTCCCCCTCACCCAATCCCTCCTCATCCAGTTCTTACCCACCCCCAGTTCACCCACAAAATCTGTTCTGTTTCTCCTTCCCAGAGAGATCCAAGCATTGCTCCTCTCACCAGCGCCTTCTTTTACCTAACTTCTCTGGGTCTATAAATTATAGCTTGGTTATACTTTTCTTAATACTGTTATTTGTCTTTCTAGGTCTGGGTTACTCACTCAGAGTGATTTTCTAGTTCCATCCATTGCCTCCCAAGGGTGGGACTGGGTTGCATTCATTTATGATACCATTTTTTTAACAACTGAATAATACTCCATTATATAAATGTACCACATCGTCTGTATCCATTCTTCATTTGAGGGACATCTAGATTGTTTCCAGTTTCTGGCTATTATGAATAAAGTTGCTATGAACATCATTGAGCAAGTGTCCTTGTGGTACGGTGGAGCATCTTTTGGGTATATGCCCAGCAGTGGGATAGCTGGATCTGAATGTAGAGTTATTCCCAATTTTCTGAGAAACCACCAAATTGATTTCTACAGTGGTTGTACAAGTTTGCACTCCCATCAATCTTGGAGCCTCCCATCAGCTGCTCCCTTGCCAGCATGTGCTGTTTCTTGTGGTTTTGATTTTAGCCATTCTGACAGGTGTAAGATGGAACCTCAAAGTCATTTTGACTTGCATTTCTCTGGTGGCTAAGGATGTTGAAAGTTTCTTTAAGTGTTTCTCAGGTATTTGAGATTCCTCTATTGAGAATTCTCTGTATAGATCTGTATCCCGTGTTTTAATCAGATTCTTTTTATATCTAGTTTGTTGAGTTCTTTATATATTTTGGATATTAGCCCTCTGTTGGATGTAGGTTGGCAAAAATCCTTTAGCATTCTATAGACTGTTTCTTTGTCTGGTAGACAGTGCCCTTGACCTTACAAAAGCTTTTCAGTTTCATGAAGTCCCACTTATTAATTGTTGACCTCAGTGTGTGCCCAATCAGTGTTCTGTAAGTTTTTTCCTATGCCAGTGTGTTTGAAACTTCTCCCACTTCCTCTTCTGTCAGATTCAATGTGTCTGGTCTTATGATGAGGTCTTTGATCCCCTTGTACTTGAATTTTGTTCAGGCTGATAAGTGTAAATCTATCTGCGTTCTTATACATGCAGGTGTCCAAGTTAAGGATACAGCTGTACAGCTTGACATCAGGGTGGTGACCCTCTGGACGTCCTTTTATTGTGTAGGATTGTTGGCTCTCCTGGGCTTGTTGTTTTCCATGTGAGCTTGAGGATTGTCCTTTCAGCTTATAGAGACTTGAGTTGGATCTGCAGATTGCTGTCGGCAGGATGGCCATTTTAACTATATTAATCCTGCCCATCCATGAGTGTGGGAGAGCTTTCCATCTTCTGTCGGCAGGATGGCCATGTTAACTTTGTTAACCCTGCCCATCCATGAG
>JADRCH010000110.1:485238-498573 GCA_019843965.1 Rhynchomys soricoides
TCGGCAGGATGGCCATGTTAACTTTGTTAACCCTGCCCATCCATGAGCGTGGGAGAGCTTTCCATCTGCTGAGGTCTTCTTCAATGTCTTTTTATCATACAAGTCTTTCACCTGTTTGGTCAGTGTTACTTCCGGATATTTTATATTATTTGAGGGTATTGTAAAAGATGTTGCTTCCCTAATTTCTTTCTCAGTCTGTTTGTTGTTATATAGGAAGACAACAGATTATTGTTTTGTTTTTAGTTAATCTTTTATTTAGCTATTTTGCTGAAAGTGTTTAACAGGGAAGAAGTCCCTGCTGGAATTTTTCAAGTCACTTATGGACTGTCGTATCATCTGCAAATAACGATCCTGTGACTTCTTCCCTTGGCATTTGTATTCCCTTGATCTTCTTCAGTTGTCTCATTGCTTTAGCTGAAACTTTAAGTCCTATAATTGAATAAATATGAAGAGAGTAGACAACCTTGTCTTCTTCCCAAGTTTAGTAGAATTACTTTTGAGTTTATCACCATTTAATTTGATGTTGGCTATCGGCTTGTTGTAAATTGCCTTACTGTATTTAGATATGTTCCTCTCTAGGACTTTTATCATGAAAGGTATTGGATTTTGTCAAAGGACTTTTTTATCTAATGAGATAATTTTTTTCTTTCAATTTGTTTATGTGGTGGATTACATATACTGACTTTTGTCTATTGAACCATTCCTGCATCTCTGGGATAAAGTTCACTTGATCATGGTGTGTGGTCATCCTTTTGATATGCTCTTGGATTCAGTTTCCAAATGTTTTATTGAGTATGCTTGCATCTCTGTTTATAGGGGAAAATGGTCTGAATTCTCTTTCCTTGTTGAGTCTTTATGCAGATTGGGTATTCTTAATGGGGATAAACCTGTCGTCAAAATGAGTTTTCTCCTAAGACTTCTGTACTTAGAAGAGTTTGTCTCCTAACCCTGCTCCATTTGCTTATGTGTCGAAGTACAACCTTCAGTTTTGTGTGTTTTTTTATTCTTTTGGTCTTGATGTGGACATCACTAAGAGATTACAGTGAAATCTATTCTGGTTGGGACATTCTTGTAGCCCTGTTACCAGTGCATCAGAAGTCAAGGGCAGAGTCCTTGCTCCTGTTGGCCTTGGGGTGAAGTATTTCTTATGCACAGTAAAGGGAAGCCAAGCACCCTTTTCATTCTTAGTAGATGTGTGTCTCTGTCTCTCCTTCCTTTATCCTCACTATGGGTAGACAAAATACTGACTTGTGATTAAGAGAAATTGTTTATATGGTTAGACTTTTAAGTGGTCCTGGGAATCTAATCTTTCCCAGAATCCTAGCACAACAGGGATTCTTAGTGTCCAACCTTTGTGAGATGGATAAAGAGAAGGGGTAGGACCATGGTTCATGCATGACTAATTTAGGTCCTAACTGGCAATACTGGAACACATCTGTAATATAGTAACCAGAGTAGCAACAATATCAATATATTTAAATGTCAAATTTTTCTAGAGTTAATCCCTGTTGTTTCATAGAATATAAGAAAATTCCTTATATAACTCTAGAAAAACCAAAGTTAAGTCAATAAATACAATTTATCTCATAAATATTTTTCAGTGTTGCCAGGCCCTGTACTATGAAGAAGCAGAAAAATAAAAATTAAATTACCTGCTTTTGTGTAATTTATATGTCAGCTATGGGTATAAAAACTATAAATTAATAAAGTGAATGAAACAACACATGTCAGGACATGAAACTGCTCAGGAGGAAAGGCAAGGAGGGCAGAAGGCATAGGAAGTTGTCATAGTCCTAAGAAGGGTGACCAAAGATGTCACCTCAGGGAAAAAGCAGTCAAGTGCTGGCTTGAAGGACTCCAGGAAGAGGGGCTGGGATGTAGGGCCTTGGGTTCCGGCCTTTTAGAATGCTGGCAGAACCTCATGGAGGTGTTGCAGCTGGAGTGAGTGAAGATGGGAGGGGAGGGGAAGAGAACAGGGGTGGACATGTTGGCCAGTGCATGGGCTTGAGCAGCTCCTCCTGGGAGGTGAGGAGCTATGGGGATTGGAACAGGTGAGTGACAGTGTGGATAGACTCTGTTTTGTCACTCTGACTGCTGTCTTCAGAGTACATTGAAGGGGACAATGCTGGAAGCAGGAAGATGAACTTGGACAGTATCTCAGTAACAACACCACGGGCTCTTACTGGTGAGAACTAGTTGGTGTATTTTAGAGATAGGGTCAAAGATATAGGTTTGGTGCTTGAGATAAGACACAAGTCTGGGATTCCTCCATGTGCTTATATTTCATGTGATTGGCAGAATGGCCATAGCCAGTTCTGAAAGAGAGTAAAAATCAGAACTCCTATTTTAGCCGTGCAAGTTGGAGTTGCCTGCTAGATTTGAAATGAGACTCTCCAGTGGCAGGAAAGAGCCAAGGATAGAGATAGGCAGTCTTCAGGGCATGGCAGACATTAAACCCATGAGCAGAATAAGATCTGGGAACTAATAAAGGAAACAGTAAAGGTGCCACTGCCAGGTTCAGTGCAGGGAAGAAGGAGACCAGACGTAGAGACAGAGTGTTCTAGAGAAGAGGATGCTATCTTCTCTCCCAAATACTGCCACTAGGTCAGGTGGGTAAGAGTGGAGCTAGGGAAATGGCCTAGTTGGTAAAATGTTTGCTATGCAAGCTTTAGGACCTAAGTTCAGGTCCCTGGCAGCCAAGTAAAGGCTGGGTTAAGCAATGTGTATGTGTTACCCCTGCCTAGGGTCAGGGAGGGACAGGCAGATCATACAGCGCTCTGGCTAGCCAGTTTGACTGAATTTGTAAGCCCCAGGTTCCACATGAGAATCTGTCTCAAAAATAAAGTGGCAAGCATAGAAGACATCCACTGTCAATCTCTCACTTCCATACACATGTGCATGTGGATGTGTAAATGCATTTGTATACACACACACACACACACACACACACACGTAAAGGTTTAAAGCAATTGGTCATAATCTTAGGTTCAAGACAGGCACTTCACTGAATCAATGGCTGACATAGATAGGTATCTAAGGGCTCCAAGTCAAGTTCACTTTCTTCCAAGAGTTCTCTGGACATGCCTCACTCCCTAGACCCTCGTGCGTGCCCTGTGCTGCTTGTGAGTGTTTTCTGAGCTCTAGCTCCATAGCTCAGCAGCTGTGTCTGTGCTTTTGTTTGATAGTTTATATGGTAGTGTTGGCTTTTTATATCTTTCATATAAATATAAAATGTTTATTTTATAAAATTATAAAACCTTTTCCCCTCTTTAAGAAAATGTTAAATCCATTAATGTTCATAGTAGTCAGAAGTTATCATGTACATGAAGTAATATATTCAGACTTCTAGACTTTTGTACTAAATAATTCAGAGCTCTTCTTTACCAACAATATGTCATATATCATATCTTAGTATATAGCACATACTTTTTATGTGCTTACTCAGCTATATGCAGTATAGTTTGCCAAGGACACAGTGATCAGACATAATATAGGAATGCCAATAGACTAATCCAGATATAGGCCTGTGATGAGAATGGTAAATGTGCCATGTGCCCAGCACTGTACTAAGCATCTTGGTCACACGATGTCATTTCATTCTCACGGCACTCGTGTGAGATAGGTCCTGTCATAACCTTTGTGGTTGAGACCCCAAGATTGTGGTGCAGCCTTCTGTTAAGATATAGTTCAGGTTGTCTTGGGTGTTTGTGGCCCACGAGGTCCTGCTGTAAGACCTATAGTATGTCCCTTGTCCATCGCTTCTCCCTTACTGTACATATGTATTTGATCTCAGGCTACATGTCACAGCTGCCTAGGTAAACAGAGGAATGGCACATGCTGGAAGCAGGGGCTGTAGGTACCCTGATCCCACCCAGGCAGAGCAGTAACTCTTTGTGAGATATCATTTATTTACTGGCAGTTCATCGAACAGTTAACAGAAAATGTGCTTTGTTCCTCTAGATTTACCTTGCTAGAAAAACAAAGTTCTATATCTCAAAGAGTCTGGTCATACAGACTCCGTTTAGCTATGGAAAAATGAATAAGGAGAATATTTACCCAAATGTTCATTATAGGTTTGGGGGTAGTTATTTACATATCTGTGAATACAGCAGACACAATGGAATGTACGGTCCTTTCGTAATTCCTTTCAGACCTTATTTTATGTCTTTTTAAAGTAATATTTTATTAATTAGTTTTGAATTTCATGCAGTGTATTTTGAACAGCTATGTCCCCTTCCCCCAAGTCCTCCCATAACCACCCTCTCCACCGTCCACCCCTTCCCATATGACTTTGTCTTCCCCTCCCTCCCTCTATCCATCTCTCCATTCCTCCCTCCCTCCCCCTTCCTTTCGCCCTCTCTTTCTTGCTTTTCTTATTGACCTAAGTTTGTGTTGCCTGGCTGGTCTTGGGAATGGGGCCTGCTCTGGTGTGTGGTCAACTTACCAGGGATCAAATCATTTAAGAAAACTGACTCTCCCTATTCTAGCAGCTATGAAAGGCCAATAGCTCTGAGGCTTGTACCCACATTAGATATTCTTACAATGGAGTAAACCATACTATATAGCATATAATTCGTCAATAAGTAACATAGCATAGCCATATGCCTCTGATGGAAGTATGCTTAACATGTGGCTCATAGCAATCATTAGGTTTGAGAGCAGCAGGTAGAGAAATGCCAGGTTTACCATGTTTAAAGTCACTGTTGTGGTTACAGACTTCATGCAGTGCCGTGAGCTCTACAGGGAGCTCCCGGTTCCCAGGGCTACTGTGGTTGTCTGTAGAGTTGACGAAACTAGTTGACTGCCTCACATCAGTAAATACCATACCTCAATACAGTACTAAAGCCCACTCAGTACTAAATCACTCGGGTATTTTTCTGTCTTCAGGGCAGTGGACCACGTGATCCACATAGAATTGCTACCAGCTGTTAGATTAGAGTGACATCCATATCTAAAAGTGGATCTGTGCTATTAACACTTTGGGTTGTACCATCTAGTTTTTAACTCAAGACAAAATCAAGTTCTCACAGCTTCCCCTAAAACATCCCCCCACATCCCCCCACACACACACTTGCTGGATTCTGACCACATGCCATGAAGTCTGTCCAGCTGATGTCCTTATGCCTTTCTTGAGGAAGAGCTGCTGCCACAGGTGTTGGAGGAAAGGTTCACAGTGCCCGTGGGAGTACTGCCAGCCTCTGCCTTCTCTTTTACACTCTAACATGGTCAGAGTCAGGAGGGGCTCTAGAGTAAGTCCAGCCAGTCTGCCTCTTCTCCCGGGAAACTCAGCCGCAGCTGTCATTCAGCTGTTGCCTGACATGGCTGCTGTCATTCGGCTGTTGCCTGACACGGCCTTCCATGCATCTAAAGTCCTTATTCCCATCCATAAGGGAACTCTTGCCCTTCCACAGAGGGTTTATGGGAGGGGGGAAGTCAGGGAAGGAGATAACATTTGAAATGTAAATAAAGAAAATATCCAATAAAAATAAAATAAAAAGAATTCTGTCTTCCTGGGAAACATACATCTCCGTCAACAATCAGAATTTTCAGAAATATGACATCATTTCATTTGCTTACTGTGTCAGCATTTTAGGCGAGCTTAGAGATGCTACCTCAAACCAGGAGTCAGAGGGAGACTGCCTGTGTGGCCGCACACTGAGCTGGACTCCAGCCCCACCACTGCAAAAAAAAAAAAAGACTCAGAGTTCATGTAAGGAGTGTAGTTCATAAAACTACTCTTACGTATTGTTTTAGAAAGCCTCACTTAAAGTTATTTTGAAGTTGACTTTTGAACAGAAGTGTTGCTCTCGTTTATTGGCTGCTGTGTTTCCTCACTCAGCCTGTCTTCAGGGTGACTTGCCTCTTTTTCCCCTTTTAGTGAGGTGAGAGTATGGAACATGCTGTCCATTTCTCTTCTTCCAACATTGGACTTCAGACCAATTAACAGAATAAAACAAGCATCTTTAAAAAGCTTGACTTTTAAGTACTTGGATATATGTTATCAGAGCCATTAAAAAGAACACAATGTTTAATGTGTCTGTCTTCTTAGCTGGCACAAAATCTTCCCGTGGCTGTTTCCAAGATCAAGAGCAAGTACATCTGCGAGCCAAAACAAACAAACAAATAAACAAATCGTATCACTTTGTAGGAGTGAGGACACCTTTCTTGTTTGATTCTATTGTCCCTGTGTAGCTTTTAAAACTACACATAAAAACTGTCCACCTTGCAAACTTCCTTCCCCGTGCTCCGGTAAGGCTTCAAAGATTAGATTTAACCTTTCGAAACAGGAATCCTTTGCTGTAAACCATGTGTTTTAGTCTTGCTCTATGTCTTGAACAGATGAGGATAATTTCATAGGATTGTTTTTTGTCACGTTGAATACAGGTTCTTCTTTTAAAGGGGATCCCAAATCCTTGAGTACTGAAATTTGGTTTGGAATGCTGGCTGACTGTAGGATAAAAGACAAGACATTAGACATTTGTACTAAGTATATTACAGTCTTTAAAAAGTGAGAGGAAGGTTTCCACACCACAGTGCAAATACCTCCCACAGAACCCTCAGTCATTTTTGCCAGTGTATCAGCAGTAGCAGAAAACAAAGAGAAAGTGTTGCTAGCAAGCCTTAGTTCTTGTCCTGATGTCACCCTCTTGCTTAGGACGAAAAGGTAGAGTGACTCATGGATGCCATCTGACCCCAGTGAGAGAGAGGACACTTGATTGTGCTAAGAAGTCCAGAGAGCAGGAAGGCACAATTTGTGCGCCTTTCCCATGGGGCTTTCTGTTGCATGGCACGAGAGAGGAGAGTAGCTTCCTTGATTTTGTTGTTTGTTGTTGTTGTGTCTGACACTTAGAAGAAGTGCTGTGTGTGAGGTGTTTAGCCTGAATCTGGCAAACCAGTGTGTAAGAAATGTTAGCTGTGGCTGCTGCCACCATTACTGCCATTTATCTGTCACTTTCACATGCTTAATCACAAGTGCACACTCATCACTAGCACATACTTGAGTTGGAAGGCACCTGAGTCTTGGTGTGCTTTGGTGAAAAGGTGCTCCGGAAGAGAGAGCCAACACGGATCCACTGTGAAGCACATTGGATGCTCTATGAGGAAGGCTGTATGTTTGTGTCACCTGACAGATGCATAGCCAGATAGATGCTGAAGACAGAAAGATGAGGAGGGCAGAGCTGATCCCTCACTCAGGAACACTCAGTTTAGGAAGCACAGCTGAACACTACAGCCTGGGTGGTCTGTCCAACCCATACTCTCTCCATCTGGATACAGGGATGTCTTAGCAGAAGGACCAGCAGATACAGTTCCTAGTAAAAGCCCAGTTCCTCATTGGCTAATGGCGTCCATCCTGTATCCAGGACAGAGGGTTGGAAGGACTTGAATCTCTCTTGAGATGCTCATCTGAGTCCTAATACCATTTTTAGAGCCCTACCCTATGGCCTGCTCCTTAAAGGCTTATCCAGAGCTTAAGTGTGAGGATCAAAACTCCAGCATGAACAGTGGTTGGCAGCAGACATTTATTGCATGACAGAAGGCTTTGGTTTTCTTGTGGTTACAGACAGATGAAGAGGAGGGCTTCATGCTAATTATTGTAAAAGATTGGCTTTAGTGTGACTGGACAGTCACCTGAAGCTCACTGAATTTCAGACCTAGAGAGGAAGCCAGAGTGAAGTTGGAAAGGAGGGACCTATTCCAGTACAGGTGCTGGATGATCCTTGGCCTGCAACAGGACAAACACTGTGCCCTGGGGATCCCCAGGGACTTTCTCCCAGCTCACATGTGTAAGGTTAGGATGGGGACAGGGGGAGCAGAAACTGCCATCCTGAGAAGAGGGGAGGGGACAGGATTAGGTTTACATTTTAGAGAGATCACCCTGGCGACACTGTGTGACTTGATTGAAGGGAAGGAAACTGGAGGTGGGGGGCAACTGAAAAGAGCTTTGAGCAGTCCAGGTGAGAGATGAGAGGGTATGAACCACAAGATCATCACATGCATGTATATCATGCTCACTGCCAGGTACTGTCCTAAGGACCTAGTCTGCCTTGATTCAGTTACAATTGTCTTTGGGGTGAGTGCCGTTGTTATTTCTCTTGGACAGATAGCAAGAACAATGTCTGATAGTTGTAAATTACAGGGCCAGGATTTGAGCCCAGGTAGACTGTCTCTGACCATCATGTGTACTTGATCAAATTTAAGATGTATTTATGAGCAGAATGGACAGGTCCTTTTGATCTTAAAGGTTAACAATGAACCAAGGTGATATCTGGTTCGACCAACAAGGTATACAGTAGTCACCAGGACCAAAATAGGAAGCTTCTAGCTGGAGATACTGAGAGACACATTCCCACCATTCCTGGTTAATGTGGTTCTGATGGACCTAGAGATGAAGCTAGAACAAAGCTGGAGAGCAGACATATTCCATCACAGAGGCAGGAATATGTCCTGAAGGATATATATTTATTATAAATGATAATGCTAAACTCAGATGAAGTTACTCAAAAAGAGAAAAGGGCCCCAAACATCCTGAGAATTAGCAAATAGAGCCCAGAGGAAACAAGATGGAGGCTGCCGGGTGATATGCACACAGAAGCCAGTGGAAGTAGGGTTTCAGGGGGTCTGGCAGGCTGGCATGTTATTTGGTGACTAGAGCCATTTCCTAGGCTTAGTGGGTGTGCAGAGAGGAGTACAGTGGGCATGGCAGGACTGGGAAGGGACAGGAGCACCTGAGAGATGTACAGAAAGCTTGTGAGATGGTTCTGATTCCTGAGGGCAGGGCGGCTGCCTGGGAGGCAGTCCTGCTTGACTGGGTGGCTGGCACCATGCACACCCATTACTGCAAGCAGAACAGATCAATATAAGCATTCTTGAGTGTGGGCCAGGATATACTCCAAACCTGACATTATCGTTGTGTTACTGAGTGGTTTTCCTAGTGGGTTTTTGTGCTGGTTTTCCCATTTCTCCCCACTCTGGACACACAGTAGTGGTATACCCCTGGCTCGGGTCGGGGTACACATTACTGTGCACCTGTGTGTTTGTGGACTCCTCAGCTAGATGGGAAGGTTGACACTTGATAGAAAGTTTAAAACGTCCATATAGATGGTTCTGGCCAGTGAATTCCAAGTAGATAGTAGCATGTGCCCTCTGTTTCTTTGGAGTGGTAATTGACAGTGCTAGTGCTAATTTACTTGCCTGCCTCTCTAAAGGACGACAAAAATCCTTGCCCTTCATCAACCCTCAGTGGGATGCAGTGTGAGCAAAAGTAGACCAGTGTTAGTCACAGCCTCTGACTTTGGAGATCTGTTGTGTCCTCAGAAGAACGTGGCCTACCCCAACCTCGCAACATCTGCCCTCAGCTTGGGGAACACAGCTTGTGCTTGTCATGCAACATGATTCAGAGATTCAGATCTTAGGCTTGGAAACTAAGTGACTGATTCCTGACTTTGTCACTTAGTAACTGTGTGACCTTCAGCAAAATGGTCAATTTTTTTCCTCATAGACAAAACTAGTGATTCAAAATGGAATTATATAATGGAATTGGTTTTAGTGTTTGCTGACCAAAGTCACTAAAGGTACCAAAGCTGTGGGAGAATGTGAGGCCTCTGTCGTAGCATCCAGCACAGCCAGGACTGGGACTGGCTGCCCACCTCTATCTGAAACACTTGTACTTCTCAGCCTGACAGCCTGAAGCCCAGGCTATAAGTGTATGTTCAGAAGCAGTGTCCTGATCTTGGTTAAAGAACATTGCTAAGTGGGCAGGGGAACTCATGGGCCTCGGACCTAATCTCTTTATGGTGTGGCCCCACTCCTGCATGCACATGACCTTCCAGGCCCAGGCAAGGCCTATAGCTGTCTACCTGGTTCCTAGCTCCCCATTCCCCACCCCATTCCCTGAGCTCCCCAAATCTGGTCTCTTCCCAAAGGCCTTAGACAGCCTGGTTCCTCTTTGTCCTGTCCTCCATAAACATCCAGTTTTAGAATGTTGCCATTTCTTTTACCTCAGGACAGAGTATATTAAGTTAATATACCTCTGCTGTTGTTCCATTGTGCCAGCTGTGTTACTTCATCTATTTTAGGAAAAAAGCTCCAGGCAGGGTTTCGGTGTAACTCATTTATACAGGGCTTAGTAAAATGCTCTGTGGAATTAAAGACACCTAATAAATGCTTTTGACTGTTGAATGATGCAGTAATCATTTTAATGGAGGCTGATGTTGTATGTGTTTAAACAAATGACAACTTTTCCAGCAACATTCTGGCAAATTAGCAGCTTCTAAATTAAAAGAGCTTTGCTTAGAAATGAAATTGTATGAACTGTGGCAGCATGCAGTATTTATTGCTGAGCTGATTTAGGCAAAGGCCAGAATGCAATGGTAGAAGCCAAGGTTGAAATTTTACCACATTTGTTTGTTTTCTGAAAAGGTGGTTGGTATGGCAGGAGTTGGATGGGTAAGGGGGAGTTTAAAGGTGTTGTTGAGAATTTAATGCATATTTTACGGAGTTGGTTTAAAAGCCTGGGTATTGGGTTAGCAGATGTGGCTTGGCATCACTGCTTCCCACACATTTGCCCTTTTCATTAGCAATGTGTGCCTGATGTGGTACAGATCTAATTGGAACTGCTTGGTAATATTTTCCACAGCCTGTTTTTAGTAATTAGTCTAGAATTTAATGCTTCAAAATGCCGGCTTCTTTTTTGGCAGCTTCTTGAACTAAGAACGTGAAATGTGCAGCTTTCACCAGCAGAGGGCAGTATAAGCCAGTCCTTTATTCCCAGTCAGCTTCCTGAGGCTGTGTTGCTAGAACAGGGTCGTGTGTGGGTATGATTTGAGATTTACTTTTAAGGAATTAACTGAAAATGAAAAAGGTTTAAAACGTTCTTTTAATGGCCACTTTTAACAAGTAAAGAATTTTTCAGAACAGATTAGGGCTGTTGTTTTGCTTTTATTGGTTTGTTTATTCTTGATTTCCCTGTCTATAAATATACGTGAAAGGTATAGGCTGTGTAAGTAATGTAAGTCATGCACTCATAAGACATACTCTTCCACTTCATCGGTGGATGACAGTGTTTCGTTTCCATTCTTTTCATGACAGAGGGACAAAGCAAAGGGCAAAGGGCATTTCTGAGTCTAGTCTGTGTGCCAGCTGAAGGGGATGGAGCTGTAGGTCTGCTCCTGTTGTGGTCGGCTGTGTCAGCCAGTGTCTCGTTTTCCGCCGGACTTTTCTTTCCACACTCTGCTGCTTTGTCCAACTCCATGGGCCACACTCATCACCCATCATGGTCCTAGAAACACAGTAGGACTTGCCTTCTCCTCCTCTCCTGTCAGCCTCCTCTGCCATTGAGGGTGCCGTGCCTCATCTCCCTGGGCTGCGCTCTGAGTGCTTATGCCCTTCCCCTGCTTCCTTTGTGGAGCCTTGGAGAAGCCTGTGAGGAGGAAGTGACGGTTAAAGGAGCCAGCTCTGTAGGTACTGTCCTACTGCTCGCTCGCAAGCAGTGGCACCCAGAAGCTGGCAAGTGTGGCTTCCATTCTAGGGGAACATTATGGATCTGTACTGATGGAAAGGGGGACATGTAGATACTGCTCAGGTGGCATATGCATGCTTTTTTATTTCTCTTGATTAGAAAAAAAAGTGTCTGTTGCCATGGAGCAAGAAGGTAGAACGTATCTCCATTTCAAAGGCAGCATGGCTGGTCTCTCATACACTGTCTTGCCACACTTGGAACACTTACTTTTTCCCTTCTATTCTAAAACCTGGGAACATTTCTCACAAGCAGTGTTTTTATTTATGTGTTTTCAGTTTCTTGCCATACAGAATGATGCAAGTCCCCTAGGGCCAGGACTCCCTGTAGACTCAACATTTATGATATGCTTGTAGCATGTTCTAAGGCTTGTGAATCCTATGGAAGCTGGAAGGGCAAGGGTCTGTTTTACTGATTCACTCTGCTCCCTCTGGCTTCTGTAATCCATCCCCTTTCCTTATTGTCAGTGCTCCTTTCCAAAAGGAGAGGAGCATGTATCATTGGCTTGTTGACACTCATTGCCACAGTGAGGCGCTGCAACATTTGTAACATAGATAGGCATCTGCTGTGTGGAAGGAAGTCAGATGCCCATAGCACCCGCTCCATTTCCCCTGGAGGGCCAGTGTCTGGCTAATTTAATGTCAGCAGAGCAGCACACTGCACTCTGCCTGGTAGACCTTGGGGAGCTTTTGCAACATGAAATGGTCATAGACCGGGAAGAATGGCTAGTACATTGACAGGAAGACATCCAGGGTGTGGCTGGTCAAGAATCGGGTTGTCAGACAATTACATTTGAAGTTGTTCACTCACTCATGGTTTTGTGTGTTGCAGCACCAGAGTTACTGGTTCCAACTGATGATGGCACACAGGAGTAATGAGTTACGATGAAGTATTGGAGCAGTGGTTAAAGCTGCCTTTGAAACCATGTGGGGTTTTTTCTTAATGTTCTTTATGCATACTATGGCTTGAACAAGACTGTATTTGGAATTCCTCAAGGAGCATGTCTTAGTAAGATTAAAATCATATGAAGTTATGCAAGTGATGGATCATGGTTTGTCTGTGAACAAAGTCTCTGTGCAGTTGGAGCACCCCAACCCCTCCTTTCTTCTGCCTCCCTAGCAGCCAGCACCACAGCAGAGCTCAGTGTGTTGCGTATTTTAGCTACATCAAAGCTAAGATAACTGTTTTCTGAAAACAAATTTCTTGTTTTGTTTTGTTTCTATTTTGACACTGGTTGGTATGATTCTTTGCTGTTTCTTTAAAATTGGACATGAGATTTTAGATCAGTGCTTACAGATTTTAAAAAGTAATTTTACTGGAGTGATGGACCAGCAGTTAAGAACACTGACAGCTCTTCCAGAGAATTCCTAGTACCATAATGGCAGCTCATAATCATAACTCCAATTGCATGGCATCTGCCTCTATGGATATCAGGCATACACATGATGCATGTAGGCAAAACACCAATATACATTTAAATTTTTAAATATATTTTGAAAATAATTAAAATGTATAATTTAAATATTGGTTCATATACTGGATGTATATCCAGTGTTCTTCATAAATATCACAACACAGTCTTAGATATACAGGAGACAATATTACACCTCAGTTAAACCCTGTTTACCACTCTAGGTGGCAGTGTGAACCTAGGAGATTAGAGACTAAGGATGAGACAGACTGAAGGCTCATGCTGCAGCATTCGGAGCATCGGGCAGTTTACACTCTGAGGGTTAAGAAGAACCATGTGAATAAAGTGCACAGTCGCAGGGACAGGCCACAGTCACAGGGACAGGCCACAGTCACAGGGACAGGCCACA
>JADRCH010000110.1:503953-531485 GCA_019843965.1 Rhynchomys soricoides
GAGAGAGAGAGAGAGAGAGAGAGAGAGAGAGAGAGAGAGAGAGAGAGAACGAACGAACCACTGTAACACACCATACCAGATAGATGTGTCTGATATGACTTGAATACCTCTGATACCAGCTTCTAAGGAGCCAAGTATGAGATGGGCTTATCAGGTTTGGTCAGAGCATACCACAGCTGGAAACGTGGGCAGAGCTTCCTTTTTAACTTGGGTAGATTGGAACACACTTCCCCAAATCAAACGGAAATAGTAAAATATAAAAACTTTATGAGTACCCAGCTCCACCGCACCTGGCTGCCCTAATTGCCTTCAACCAAATCATTACGGGAAGCAAGATGTTTAGCCACCAACAGCCCCTACTAATGTATAATAAGGATTTACTTGTAAAACAGAATTACTGGGATGGCATGATGTCATAAAGACAGAATGCTGACATTTAGGTGGTTTTATATGGGGATGTGGGATTATAATTTAGGAGTGGAATAGTCTTTTAGTAATTAATCACAATTTGGTATGGCCTCGATGCAAGTTAGTTGAATGGTTTTATAAAATTTCTTTCTATAATACAGCACTATGAAATATCATATTTGTGATTTTCAGGAATTATCTATAGAAGAGAAAATTCTCTGCTAGTCTGCAGATGTGCTAAATGTAACCACAGCAGGTGCCAATAAATGAAATGTTTCAACAAAGCTACTTTCCTAACTTCTATTAAAAAAAAAATTACATTTAAAGAGCATTAAAATGCCTGAAGATTCTTTTTGGTATCAGTGATTCAAAGAAAAGGATGCATTTGTTTTCTTAGGTCTCAAACTCAGACCCTGTCAGTATGACTGCGTGATTGATAGGTACAGACTTTTACCCACCCCATAAATATAATAGGCCTTGGTTAATGGGTTCAGTTTGCAGAGCAATAGTTAATGTGATGTCAGCACTTCCACTGCAAGCCTTCTTTTTTGAAGGGGTTTATAACTTGGCCATAAAAAATCGCTTGGGATGACACTTTGAATATGAACCTTAATCTGGGAGAACAAAGATGTTTTAAGGAATGAATTTAAGCAATCCATTGCCTGTTTTAGGGTTATGGGGATCTAATCTGTATATAAAAATTCAAGTTTTATATGCTTTAAATACAAAAATTTGAAGTAATTTGGTTTTCTAATACTCATTTTGTTAGTTTTCTTAAGGACATAGTCTGTAGATACACATTTTATACTTTATTTTAGGCTGAAGGGGACATCTTTAAACACAACTATACATATCAGGAGACATTTAATAAATCATTCAGTATTAAGCTCTTTGGTATTTTGTGGTAAGTAAGCACATAAAGTCATGTTTCAGGTCCTAATCAGGAGCTCCAAGATGAGCAGAGCACAATGGCACATGCCCATGGTCCATCGACCCTGGAGTCTGAGGCTAGAAGATCAGCTGAGCACAAGAGTTTAAGACTAGCCTGGACATCCACCTCTTAAACTAAAAACAAGACAAAGCATTGTTTTAAGTTAAAAGAATTCCAGGACAAAGCATAATATATACAACTCTTGGAAAGTACACAGTGGAACACCTTCAGTAAGATGACAAATATCTTTGGGTCTCCTGTAGCCAAAGATGTCTAGTCAAAGATGACTTTGACTCCCAGTCCTCCTGCTTTCATGCCTCTATTGCTGGTGGGAGCTTCCTCCACCACACCCAGCTCTACATCTTGTTTTCTAGTGAGAGAAACTTGACAAAGACCTGCTCCAAGGCTGGCTCCCACCATCTCCTGAGCACTGAGACTATGTGGGAGATGGGAGACCCACTCTCAGAAACTTGAGACTTCTTTCTTTTCTCGCCGGATCATGAAAGGACGGAAGAATGCTTGGCAGTTTTAACTAGCAATACTTCTTGAAGTTTATAAGCACAGAGCACGAGGAAGCCAGGATTCCAGTTGGAATCTGAGGCAGGTGGATGAGAAGCTGTGTTCAGAATGCAGACTTTTAAAGTGGATGCCCCACTGCCATCATTTACTGAACTTCCTGGGTACACAAAGAGTTTTTATTTTAAAAGCGGTTCTCTTTCTGTACTTTGTAATGATTCCAAAGCCACCAGTTGGCCGGGTTGAAAAGGGTGCCTGTGTGTGTTTGTTTTTCTCGTGGAGGAGATAGAGATTCTTGGCATGCTATAAAATCAGTGACCACGACTGTATCACTTGGTTCTGTCTGATTGGTTCATTCTGTGTCTGAGATGGAGCCTTACTTCCTAGTCCAAGCTGCCCTCCAACACAGCTCTTCCCAGCTCAGCCTCCTGCTAACACGACTCCTGCTAGCAAGACTCTTACATCCACTACATCTGCTAGTTGTAGGATTTCTTCCTCTCTCTCACTCCCTTCTCTTTCACCGTTTTTAGAAAGCAGAATATTCCCTTTAATGAGCAGTAACAAACCATTAACAGGAAAAGCATCCTTAGAGCCCCAGCTGTGGAGTGCAAGGAGCACTTCTGGAATCCTCTTAAGGCAGCAGAGAGTGCTTCATAGGCAGCTCATGACTGACAAGTATTCCGACCTCATGGCTGATACATATTTAGAGCATTCACAATGCCAGATGTAGTGATCAAAACTACAGCCATAACCATTCTCTCTTCATTCAAGAAACAAATCTTTTTATGTTATTTGACTTAGAATCAGGCAATACAAAATGAAGGAGCAGCACATAATCCTTAGGCTGACAGTCCATGGCAGAGGGTCCTCAGAGTTGGCCGGGATCCAGTTTGTCTTTGAAGAGCTGTCACTGAAGAGCTTCAACATGGGCTCAGCTTGCAGGTTTAATACAACAGTGTCAATGATTGATGTAATAACACATCAGTTTATGGCACTGCACTTTTAAAACTACGAATAACTAAGCATGAATAAAAGCATTGCACAGCAAACCTCTGAAGTGGATGTTTATGTGGAAACAGCCTGAAGTTTCTGTCTATGTTTTAGGGTCCCCTAGCTTGGGAACTCTGGAACATGGGGACCCAGATTTATCTTATTCTAAAATATATAATGCACCAATCCCCTTTGCATCAGTAACCCAAGGTCAGGTATTCATTAGTCAAATAGTCATAATAGTCACTGTTTATGAAGTGCCTGTCACTTGGTGGGTCTCATGCAGATTCGGAAGCTGAGTTATGTACAAGATGGCCTTAAAAGTTTTGAGTAGGAAAGAGTATCAGAAACCTTTGACCCTGCGTGAGAACAAAGCTGAGAGGCATAAGAAGCACCAAGGGGAGCCTGGGACAGGGCTGTCTGATCTCTTCCAGAAATGGTCCCAGACAAAGGGGACTAGGAGGAAGGGACAGTACATAAAGTACTTTAATCTGTGGCCCTGACACAGTAAGTGAGAAAGTAAGTCTGAAGCACTCAGCAGGGTCAAGATTGCTAGGCCTTATGACTAGGATTGGAGAAGTTTGGTTTTCTTAAGACTGTGGGAGACAGGAGAATTTTGAGCTGGACTGGTATGATCAGATTAGCATTTGTGGAGCTGCCTTCAGCTGCCATCTGAGGTATGCCCTAACTATGGCTCTGGAGGAGTTGAAAGTAGGTAATGGGCCCATATATGCCTCTCATTCTGGAGAAGATCAGAGGAGGGGGCCAGATACAGGGGGGGGTTGAAACAGGCTGAGATGACCAGTCCTGCTAGTCTGACAGTCCAGAGGAGCTGGAGGAAGAGATTTGAGAGCCATCACTAAACAAGAAAGGAGAGAACACAGAACACCCATGAAGACATCCTAGACAAGGACCTTTGTGCTGGCAAAGGAAGGAGTGACCAGAAGTGGAGAAGAATGGGAAGCCGAGGCAAGAGGGTCCTAGCAGTCACGCTGCTCTTAACTGTTACATGTAGCACTGGAGTGGTGAGTTCCACCAAGTCTTGCTTTTCAGCATATATGTACAGTCACGCATACATGTGTATGCACATGCATGTGCAGTTATACATTCTTGCACATACACACGTGTTGCCTTGAAGGAGGTGATCTCTGGCATGATCTGTTTGAAATAGTCTGCCAAGGCTTACATTTTGTCAGAGGTATCTGCCTGAAGAATGTTTTAGCAGTGTTTAAAAGTTTTAAGTCTCCATATACTTTCTCATGACCATCAGATACAATTCATTCTAACATAGCCTAGGGGCTTTTAAGTAATAAACTTAATTTCTATCTCAAAATAATCGTATTTTTAGTTTGGGAGAGTTTGGAAGTCAACTTGTCTAGACCCTTAATGTAACTTAAGGCACTGATTTATTCAATAAATTCTTACTACTCTGCTATCGCCAGGTATGTACATTACTGAGCCCTTTATTCTACTTGTTAAACTTCAGAAGAATGAAGTTTTGGTATTATGAGAATCTGCTATATTTGAGCTACTAGAGATAGAAAAACTTCAGTCTGTGGTTTGGGGGTGGGGATAATCTTGAAAGATTGGAAACAAGAGATTTTTGAATCTTAAACAAAGATTTTTCAATCTCAAATTCTCTGGCCTTTGTAACTTACCAGGTTCCTACCTGTCAGCATTACCTAGGATCCTGCCCTACATCCTCTCTTGTGGGATAGGTGCTTCTGGCTGTGGCTGCGGGTGCAGCAGAGGTCACTGTAAGTGTTTCTGGTGCTACGAGCTTATCCAATGTCATGGGCATTCTATCCTGTCATCTCAGACTCCTTCCATGACCCTACAATGCTGGACTGAGCAATATGGATGAGTGAGTAATTGATAGAGATGGTGACTGCATCATTGATGGTGAGACCAAACGTTGCTGAGAGCTTCGGGCACTCAGAGAAATCTCTTCTCCAACCCTGCCCTCTGAGGATTGATTCCACGCATCTCATAGCTTCCTCTGAGGCGGAGCTGAGCACATCTGGATAGCTGCCCTCCACTTGCTGCTCATCTACATGTACTTTCCTCTCAGAGTGCACTCATCGTGAGGGGCATTCATGCCACATCTGCCTGACCCCCAACCTTACCTTCACTGGGTCACATCCCAGCCAGCTGTTTTCCCTACTGCCCTGAAGTCAGAGGATACAAAAAACAAAACAAAAACCCCCTCCTCAGGTGTCTACTTCCTCCATGTACCCTCCCTCCGTCCCTCCCTTTTGTTCTTGTTTTTTGACATATTCATACTTCGTGATTGCATTCATGCTCCATTTTCTCTTGCTCCTCTCTACCCTCAAAGTCGTTTCATGAAATTTTCTTGCCTTCCACACCAAATCCATGCATAATAAAACACTGCTGTGCAGTGTCTTGGGGATTCTACCCATTCTAAGCATTAGCTATTCTAGAGTTCAGGCAACTGTATGGGTGGCTGTTGGTGCCTACAGTTCGTGAGTGATTACTTTGGCTTGAATATTTATCTCTAAAGCAGGGACAAGGGTGGGATTCTCCCCAGCACTGGCAGGCCCGTTTCTCTTATCTGACATTCCCAAGTCTCAAATGTTCTGTCATAATGCAGGACACTTATGGAGGGACGGGATTTTTCCTCCTTCATTTATTCTTCTTTCTGTCCCCAAATTCAGGCTCTGGTATAGCATCAAAGGAGACCTGTCGCACCTTTCGCATTATATACATGGAGTCAACTGGCCCTCTCTATTCTGACAGGAAAAAAAAAAATGCTGCTTACCTGAAACTGAGTCTGCGAGTTGCTAGTTTGTGAGTTTTGAGTTTTGAGTAGCATTGTAGTTTGCCTACCACAAGAGGGCAGCACAGGCGATTGCAGAGAGCAGATGCCTGCAGCTGGAATGCTGGCTGCCTGCAAGCCTTGTTACCCAAGCACGCATGGTGGACTCAGTGGTTCTCTGTGAGGGGTAAAGTGGACATGGCTGTGGCCCCCTTATAGATAGATAGACTGACACTGATGGCTTAGTGGTGAATTGCACAGCCAGGAGATGGTTGCACAGCCAGCATATCCCATGCTTGAATCTAAGGCTCTTTCCAGAATTCACCCTACCAACAGGTGGGACAATATAACCACACTAGTGACACATATTTAACAAGCTCTACAAATGCAGAAAACCTATGTCCTATGCCAGCCGTTTTATGTTTTGGTTTTAGTGGTTTTGTGTTGTTGTTTGTTTGTTTTGTGTGTGCGTTGATTGTTTGTTTGTTTGTTTTTACAAAACATCTTGAGCGACCCCTGTGTTCTTCTGTTCCAAAGAGACAGAGAAGGATGGGACTGCTGACCTCATACAAACCACCATGCCTTGCCTCGTTGCTCTCTAAGTTGTTCTGAGCTAGATTCTATGGTGCATCTAAAAAGCTAAGACAGAGGATAAAGAGAGTGTCAACGTGAAGGACAAAGCAGGACCCAGATCTTTAAAACCCAACGGCCCTTGCCCGGCACCATGGTCAACTTGGGAACTTTCTGTAGGACATGGGCTCTAGCTCCTCGGTAATAGCAAAGGACATAGACCAGAACAGTAGAGGGATGAATGATGCTGAAGTACAACGACCCCAGTCACCCTCCCACCATCGGCTGAAGACTCTCCTAGCTCTCGTGCCCAAGCCCTAGGCCACTGGGTGGTCTGCCACACGTGGGGACTCACTGGATGAATCTCAGGTTTAGTCCAGAGGGTTCTGCCACTTTTTGTAGTTAAGTGATTCTATCAGGTAATTAATTTTAAGAGTGTATATTTATTAGTTGATGGAAAGAAAAAAAGGTTCAAGTAGCATTGGCTAATTAGGCTGGCAACCCAGGGTTCATGATTGTAAATCTGAGACCAGAGTGGGAACAACGGTATGTGAAAAAATAGGTAGTGTCTGGATGCCTTTTTAAATCAGTAAAATAACTAAAACCTTTATAGTTTGGCTTATTAATGTGTTACATCTCTGCATAGTTCACTTAATAAGAAAAATGCTTGAGAAAGATAAAACTC
The DNA here is from genome assembly GCA_019843965.1 of Rhynchomys soricoides. NCBI lineage: Eukaryota > Metazoa > Chordata > Mammalia > Rodentia > Muridae > Rhynchomys > Rhynchomys soricoides. The sequence goes on from JADRCH010000110.1 coordinate 510,830, forward strand.
CAAAGCCAAAAGCAGCTAATAGTTGAAAACCCTCCTTGTAGTGATTAATTGTCCTCTTTTTCTCTGAAGAGACTAAACATTTCCTAACCCCGAGCTGGTGAGTCCCTGTTGAACCCGCATGCCTACTGACAAGTGCCAGCGCCAGGGGCTCTAGTCACCATTTCCTTAGGTTCCAGTGTAAGTGCCGTTGTTGTGTTTAGGGAAAGAACACAAATATTTATTTTAAAAGTTTCTCTAAACAAATTCTTGGTGTAGGGTAGAGCTTTCTAATGCGCTCCAGCTGGGCTGCTGGCCTTTAAACTTGGTTGCCATCTGCACACTAAGTCCTCTGCGAGTGCTCAGTGCAGACAGCACAACGCTGACGGGCGTCTCTAGATACGGATTTACTTCACAGGGCCAGTGTTTACTCTGGGGCCGCTGAGACCTACCAAGGAAAAGGTCCCTATTATACATTTATTAAAAAACACTCAGTGCATATTTGCCAGTGCTCTCTTAGAGAAACATTTGTGTAAAGATTCATTAACTTACATATTTCCTTAAATTTTTAAATGAAAGACAGCAATTTGTAAAAACCAGAGAAATGAAGGAGCATTGTACATTTCAGATACCCAGAATTCTACTTGACTTTTCTTTCATTCTCATGTGGGTGCACAGAGGTGAGAAAGTTGTTATTTTAACCAGGACTCGGAGTGTACATCTCAGTCTGATTGTCTGCAGCATTCTTGGAATTCCATTTGTCTTTCCAGTGAGGCCTGTCATGGGGAGGAGGCTGTTGGCTTTTTTCCTCACCCTTTTCTTGCTAGCTAGTCTATGCTGAGCCTGGCCTCACCCCAAGTGTATGGGTGGTATATGTTTTAAGTTGATGTATTAATGTTGAATTTTTATTGTCATGGTTTCTGTTCATACTCCTCTCAGACCTTTCATTTATTTGTTTCTGAACCTTGGCTATCTCATAAAAATGTCACCATTGTGGTTGAACATTAAGCACCTTCCCATTTTTCTCTGGGCCGTTGAAATAAATTTGGACCAGGTGCTCTACTTATAATGGAGCCCCTTGAAGTGCCCTGATAATGAGCTGGGAGCGGAAGCTGTCAGCCTTCAGCTGGCTTGAAGAATGCAATTAGAGCAGTTTAATACTGCAGAGGGACCCCATCCAGTCAAGGCCACTGGACTTGAAACCTGGTCTAGAAACATGTACTTTGGGCACGTCAGCGTCTCTGCTGCCCTGAGAATGGGAGAAAAAACAGTCTCAGGATAAGCCCATGAGGAGAGAATGCTCTAAAGGTGACAGTGTTCTCAACCCTCTCTTCTGTTCTGAGGTTGTTAGGACCTTATTTATGACTTAGGATCTGATGTCACTGTGATCAAAATTACCAGTGTCAAATTAAGTTTCAAATCAACTAAGGACACAGAAGGCCCATTTCTAGAACACTGCCCTAGGACAATAGAACAATTTTTAAGAGCAAATACTTAAGTTCACTTAAACATCCATTAACATCAAGAGTGCTCAAAGAGTATTTTTATTGACTATAGGGAATATTATGCAGCAATTTAAAAGAATAATATTGTCTAATTGTTTAAGCAGTTTTATATAGTCTTATATTTTGAGGGAAAAACTAACTTAAAATATGTATTTATACAGAAAAAGTTGTGAAGAATAAACCAAGAAGATTGAGAATAGGGAGGTTGTAGTTACTCTATGCTCGTTTTAAAAATTATTTTCTAGCATTTAACTAGTGACTTCAGTATTCTTGGGATGGTATGGCTCTCCATCAGAAACATGACTTCCTGTGAATAAGTAAAGGTTTCACAGCCCAGCCTGGAGGAGGTATAGAGGGGCCTCACTGCTCTGGAGAGTGAGTGGAATTGACTTGAAGACAGAACTGCCTTTGGCGCCTAGCTGAGGACACGGCTGGAGAGGCCCAGAGGCTATTGACACCTTCCTGTCTTCCTGCTGCTGCCTTGTGAGAAGGTCCTTCTCCAAAGGAAAGGCATGTTCTATTTTCAGGACCACCTCCCTTTTCATCCTGTATGTCTCTCCAGAAAGTGAGGGCATAACTCAGCAGCCATTGTTACTGTAATAAACACTTGGCTGCAGAATCCTTAGAGGATTCTCCAGTGAGTGGGTTGTCCCAAAATGAACCACTAACACCATGTCAATTCAGTCTTGTTTGGGTACAGTTAAAAAAGAAGTCCTTTACGTAGCCATCCAGGCAGGAATGACCTCATAAACGAGAAAAGGCGTATGATAGTTAAAGCCTTAAACACTCACGAAAGTATTATTTAAACCCTTCCAAATGCCAACCACCAGCCTATTCAAATAGCTTGTTTCATGTATCACTTATTATTTATTAAGCCATAGATCTGTCCTGTTCTTTAAAAACAGCAAGCTTACTTCAGATGACCACAGAGGGAGATTTCTGTTCTCTTCGTCTCCTTTTTAGCTTCCTGGATCCTGCTGAGTCTGGATCCTCTTCATGTGGACTCTTGCTTTCCTTTAGCATTTTAAGATCCTATGTACAAATTTAAAATCCTGCTTTCCCCTTGAGCTACAAGTAAGCCTCCTCCTGTGACCTGCACCCACACTCTTCCTTCTGACACCCTTACAGTGACTTGTCACCGTGCTTACATGAGATGACTTAAATGTCCTTGGGCAGGAAAGAGCAGTCCGTGGACCACTCTGAGGCACTTTAAAATAGTGTGCAGGACTTTCATAATGCAGGTTAGTTGTGTGCTGTATAAATCCACAGACGCAGAACACTCAGGACAAGGCCTCACTTCTGCTGCTTCCAACTAGCCAGAACTGGTTTCCTCTTTGAGACTCCACACCAATTTAAAAGGCGGAGTGTGCTCAACATCTGGACTCCCAGTTTTTATACAACGTTTTTAATTTATTCTTTTGTTTCTGAATCACCGCTCTGTGTAGTATAAGATTCTCACAGACATTTGTATCCTGCTACAAAGAACAAGTCCAGGGGCTTCTCTGACATTAGTTGTAGAGAATAACTGTTTCCAGACAGGTAGGACAGTGCAGACTGAAGCCACTTAGTGGGGCTTGAGGCTCCTCCTCCCTCTGATGGGAACATGTTTTTGAATGTGGTTTGTGAAACTGTAGGTGCCTGGTGACAAAGTCCTCTATTTAGTCCAAAGTGAGAACAGAGCAATCTGCAGCCATTCTGTTCTGGAAAGTAAGTTTGCCCAACGGTGGGCCTAGCTAGGCTTGGGAATCTTGAGTGATTCCTTTCATAAGACAATAGGGTGGTGAGCAGCTTGAAGTCAGCACTCTGCTGAAGGCAGGCTGAGGCGTCTCTGTCTCTGAAGACACTACAGTGAGGAGAGAGTGAGCCAGGTCTCAGGCTAGGCTCTAGACCTGCCCTGCCCTGCTATGCCCTGGGTGACCTCTGGCCATGGAGGTTGCCTGTCTCAGGGAATCCTGTGATCAGTGCAATCTAGATGCTATGATTTGTGTGAGAGAATAGCCATACTTTATCTGCTGCTACTTAGTCACCTGTCTGTACACCAAAGCCAGCAGCTAGCTGGAATGAAGGGCCCAGGCAAGAGAGCCTGTCTTTGTATTTTCCCTAAATGTGGGTGGTTTTGTGACATTCACAAAATGTAAAAAATTTTTAAAACATGTGTGGAGAATAACATTTTGGTAGTGTGCGTGCATGTGCACACACACATACACACACACACACACATCACCATTATGCATTCTTGATAAAAAAAAAAATTGAATATACAAAGAATAGCGACTTGTCTTCTGCCCTGCTTGCTTAACTCATTCTACTTTTGTGATGCTTCTGTGAAGGGTTAACTTGTAATCCATCAGTTTTCTGGGTGGTGAAAAGGAGCTGAGTTATGAGGATGTATATGTTTTCTTTGTGTGTATCTATTTTCTGACTCCTACACTTGCAGCTTTTTCAGAGTCTCCTCCAAGTGTGTATAAGGACACTTGTCTCAGTGACAGTCTGCATTTGAGGTCTGGCTTTTTGATGTGTTTAAGGTGGACTCTCAAATAGAATCCATACCAAATGTGATAGCAATTCTTTTCTGTGAACTTGAGTGCTGTGTGGACTCCAGCCGCTCCTTGAAGTGCATTCATTATTCCTTACGTCTGCCCTTTCACATAGCTCAGGGGTCTGGAAGGAGCTTCATTATTGCAATTGTTTCAAGTCAGTTTTACACTCTGGGCTGGCAACATCACCACACATTCACACTGTAATGAAAGGGCACAGTCACTGCTGGCACCAATGAGCAGCAAGGCCTCATTCCCACAGTGTGCCCAGTTTATGCAAGCAGTGTATATTTCCTGCATCTGCTCCAAAGTTCTTCCCTTTGGTAGATTTAGAGCAGAGGACATACTGAATGAATTCAAGAGCTTTGCCCCCCTGATAGACTCCAGGCATGATGCTTGTGTGAAGTTAATGTCAGGAATTTCTTTTAGGGGTACCATCTTCTGTCTTGTCATTGTAAATTAAATCACCTTTTGTTAGTAATAGCTTGGGCATATTTCTGGATTATAAGTCCAAGCTCACAGTGATGCTGAGCTAAGATGGGAATATGTCTCTCTTTCAGTACCTGGCAAAAAGCAAACCGAAAGCAGCCATCTCTGCATGCAGCCTGTTTGTGAGCACAGTGTGCCCTCTGAGCACATTTCCTGCTTTTTTGTCAACCAAGCATATTTTTGTCATCACCTTCTGGTCCTTTTAACTGTAAGTGCTATCCCTACTGGAAGGTCTGTCCACTGGTGTGTGGGTGGCACACAGTGAATGAAAGGCCACCCTGATATCTTGGCAGATTGAAAGCTGAGTTAAAAATACTTTTATGAAGAGTATTAACTTTTGTATATTAATATATTTATTTTATTTTTAAAACCCTTTCCAATAGTTGAGTGAGAAAGAAAAGCAGTTCAGTTGTAAAAGTTTGTGAGGAGGATTAAAGATTTTTGGGGTGTGGTCAAGACAGGATTTTCAGAAGAATTTGACTGTGGCCATAAAGGGTGTCTGCTCAAGGTCTACCTTTGTGCTGGTATTTAAAACTATGTCTGGGGCCTTGACTTCAACTGTGTCTCTTTTCAGTGTGATGGAGTGTCACCCTTCACTGTGCATTGAACGCTCTCTTAGTGGCTCCTCATTGGCTCTCAGATCCCAACTGCTGCTGCTCAACACACTGCATGGCATAGCTCACAGGGATGAACACCAGAGTCCGCACCAGGCCGCTGCTCCGGCCATGCAGGCGTGGTGTGTTTATCTTGCTGTTACCTGGCAGCCAGTTCCAGTTAAGATGCCTGCTGGTCATGGCCTCGTTCCCATGAAGATATTCAGAGCTTGCATTTCAGTCAATCGGATTTATGGTGTGTCTGCAGCACACTAGTGTTGGGGCCACAAAGAAGAATAAAAACTCTCAGTGTGCCCTTGAGGAGCTCATGTTTTAATGGGGAATTTTGGAGGACCTTGGCACTTCAGGACATAGTAAGAACTAAGCCTTGCCCTTATGAAATTGTAGGCTCTGTGGTCAAGTGGTGTACTGAGAATTTGGTCTGTCCCTGAGACTTTCACACTCTGCCCCTGGTTCTCTCTGCTGCTGGAATGCCAAGGCCTCCTTGGAGCTGACTTCCTGCTGCAAGCCCTTTCATTCACCCTTGGGACAAGGTGTGGGGGAGGGGAATCTGCTAAAATGGAGCAAGAGTTGGATGACTTCGGAACTTCCTTAAGTGGTAGCCTGCCCAAGAGCCAGATGCTGGGCATAATCACATTGGGGGTTGCAGTGGCTGGGTTGGGGGAATGCTTATGGAAACATCTGCTCTCTGTGGATAGTCCAAATATATCTTCAAAACAAATTTGTTAAGCGACAACTTATATTTCATAAAATCTTTGCCAATATCTAGAAGCTTTTCTTCTTTTCTGTGTAGACAGGAAGCAGTGGCAAGAAGATCATGGCCACATGTGTGCTCTTAACTCCTTCCATGTAGGAGAACATGGCCACATGTGTGCTCTCAACTCCTTCCACGTAGGAGAACATGGCCACATGTGTGCTCTCAACTCCTTTCCAAGTAGCTGGCGCTTTTTTTGACATAAAAGCCAAGTCACTTTCATGAAGTGTGCAGTGCTTCTAGCTGGTACTCTCTCTTTAGGATAGAGGGGTGAAGTCTTAAGGAAAGGTCAGTCTAAACACAGCATGGAGAGATTACCATAAGGATATCAAGCTGCAGTTTTAATTGCTTAAAAATAAACGAAGAAAAAGGATCCCAGCTGTTTGTTAGGGAGGCTCCATTCAGGGCAGAACAACAGAAAAGCCCCCTTTCCTGGGCTACAGCCAGGATGCCTCTGCCCTTCTGTGTGTGTGGGGCGGGATTACAAAGTGTTCTCTGCAGGAATAGAAGGTCAGCCAGAGCAGTCCAGAGTGACTGCTAGGAGGAGCCTGGGCTCTGGCATTATTCCAGCCTCTAGGCCTCTGGGTCAGAGGGATAGAGCTTAGAGGCAGTGGGGCAGTTTCTCCCAAGATCAGGGTGTATGTTGTAACTTGGAAGGACACTTAACTCTGTGGTTAAGTGCTATGAAGTAAGCCCCAACTGTCCCAGGAAACCTGGGGCAGAACTCCATCATCCACTTGTCTTAATTCTAAACCAGGGGAGTTGAAGATAAGTTCATTTCTCCTCAGTTGGTGTCAGAGAGATACACAAAATGTAAAAACGGGACTGGAAAGGGCGTTGGGATTTAAAATAGAAATCAACTGTAAACGCATGTGCCTCTCAGTACCACTGACAAGCTTGAGTTTACAGGTAACCATTACACACAGTGGTCATCAGAAGGCTGGGTCAGCTGTGTCATCGATGGAGTCACAATGTCTGGAGTCTGTTACAGAGTTTTGAGTTGGGGACCTGATTTCCAGCTCTCTGGGATTTTCTTAGAAATGAGTGAATTTTCAGGATTTAATCATGCAATGTGAGGTATTTTCCAGTTGTATATCAAGTGCTGTGTCATAAATGTACCCAATGATAACTCAGTCAATGGGCTGGGCCCCAGAGCAAGGCTTCTGCAGCTCTAAGAAAAATACCAGCAGCTGTTAAAAGACTTTGTGGGGGTTAAAAACAGATTGTTTATATGTGAGTCTAGCTTGTTTTCTCCTTCAAAATTCCCTAGGCCTGTAATTCCTCTCTGTCGCCTAAATGGAGAGGCATCTAAAATGTCAACCTCTGTACTTAGCCTACTCATGAGACTTTTTATGTGGCCTTAGTAAAGCTTTATTAATATACTCCAGTGTCGTTAGAATTCTAGCAGCTGAGCACTGGGATCAGGACAAGGGCCAGAGAGTAGCTTTTTCATAAATTAGATTTTAATCAATGTGATGAGGGAACACTTAGCCTTCTCCTGGATAGTGCTGATGAGACAGGGGACATTCAGTGAGGGTGGGCTTGTTTATCCTAACTGGGCTTTGTTCAAATCCAGTCTTTCCTGCCCATCCTCTGTGGTCTGGAAAATGAGAGCCTGCTTGGGGTGCCAAGTGGACACAGACCTAGCATTTTCTTCTCTACATCCCTGACGATGGCAGTGGCTTGGCAGAGACACTTCCAGTCTGGGTGGGGCCTATACAAAGGGGTTCCCTGGAAAGAATACCCATGGCCTTGAATAGAGCCTGGCCCTGACTACCTGGAGTTTACAAATGCTAATTCTCCTTGGCTCTGATTGAGCTGAGGCCAACTTTGGCTGCAGTATGAGGGGTTTTTTCAGAAGTTTCTTTAAAAGGCTATTATCTCTTTGAAGTCATAAAGTGGAATCACAGTCTGACTTTTCCAATTAGAATCTTAGAACAACAATGACAACACACACAGCAAGAATAGCTGTCTGTTGTGCTGTGACTGTACCAGCCACCTGGAAACAAGCAGGTGCTTCCCAATAGAGGCCATGTGGCACTAGGGTTAATCTTGCTGTCAGGTTGGGTGGTGACCACCATGAGGTGGAGGCTTCCTCTCTCCCAGCCCAGGCCAGCCCACACCAAGACCCTGTCGGTGTTTCTTTATAAAGCATGTAGCCATTTTTGAAATGTTTCTGGTGAGATCTGTTTCTGTCATTGTCAGAATTCAGTTAATCAGAGGTAGTAAGCCATGTAATCAAAGCCGTTCTGCCTAGAGACTGTTTTCTGACAAGCAGTTCTCTGCTGAATGGGCAGAGAAGCCTCTCTCTCCCTTCACTTCTGGCTCATAGTCAGTTTCTAGAAATGTTGCTTAAAGTTCACATGGTAATAGTAAGAACTGAAAAAAAAATGTTTGCTCATGTAAGATTTTTACATAGTTTCCTTCTTTTAAATTTTTTGTTGGTTTCCTGCTCTCCAGTTAACAGAAAATGCTGAGCTTTGAAATATATTTCAATTTTTGTGGAAAATGAACTTACTTAAAATTAAAAGATGGAAGTAAGGAAATGTGTAGACATGTTTTTCTGGTCATCAAGTAGTGTTAATTCCATACCTTTTGTGATGCACATAAACTTTGCCTACCTCAGTCATTTGTAGTTTTAAAGAATGATAATTTACAAGGTGCCTCATTTTTCTACCTCTTGTCAGTTACTTATCATCATAGACTGGTTTGACCTTTTAGAAGAACTTTAGAAAGAGTAGAACACTTCTGGGAGTCCAGAGAGGTGCTGTGCTTCTCTGTGATGTGTAACTCATTACATTTAAAGTTCTGTCATGCTGCCTTCAAACATCTGCAGTCCCTGAAGCCTCCCTCATGTCAGAGAGACTCGTATAAATTGGAAACTATTTATTCAGGGAACCTCAAATGTTACTGAAAACACGTTTTTTGAAATGTCAAATTATTTGCATAGTGGTGAATCAGATTTCTGGAAAAAATGTAATCCCAGATATTTGCTTTTTTCCAGTACCCACAAATATGGAGAAATATTTCAGCTAGATCACACTGAATACATTCTTTCTGTTGCATACTTTTGTATTATAACTCCTACTTGGTTGGTGGTTTTGTTTTATATTTTAGTTTAGATTCAACTCAAGTCAAAATGGATGCAATTTATTTTATTATTGAAGATGCTTGGCTTCTTCCACAAACATAGGGTTCTCTCCATTGCAAAGCTACATGATGATGTTGGCAGTGGTCACAAGGGTGACTCCTTGTGAAAATCTTTATTGTCTTTTGCTACTAAAACTTCCCCCTTTCTCTCTCTTTCCCTCCTGTATTCAAGGGGGAATATTCCAGGCAATTAAAGGAGGCTCCTCATACATTTTTATGCCACAATTCCTTCTTTGCTTTCTATCTACTCCTGGACCCTTTAGTGTCACTGAATACACAAGTAAGCAATCCATAGTTTTAAATGTATTTTTTTTACCTGTATGTTATGCCTTCTGAAGTAATCTGAATCCTCAAATTCTTATAAAATAAAATGACTTAGAATAAGATGTGGTCGAATATTCTATTCATTATTTTGGAATTATAGAGTAAAAATTAGCTCTACTTTGTAATAGGAAGAAACAAGGCCTGGAAGAGTATTTAGTACTTAAATCAGCTTAGACCCTTGAATGGTGAGGTATCTACCTTGGAATCTGTTCATGTTGTACAAAAAGAGAATGAAGTAAGCTTCAGAATGCACTCCAGTGTCATTGCATGGTTCAGAGCATGTAAGGACCATGTCAGCCAGCTCTCATTTCACCAAGAGCTAGTTCAGACCTCAGTAGCAAAGGCTTGCTTGTCTCTCTCTTTTTTTTTAATCCAAAATGTTGGCTTCACTAGCATTGAAATAATTAAGATCTGGGAGGTTGGAATATTTGCATGCATGTGTGTATAATACACACACACATACATGTGCATATACAGATATATATAATTAGATACTTTGGAGACACAGATCTAAGCAAAAGATTTATTTGTGTTCATATACACTTTATGCACACAAGCTGAAGATCGTTTTATGCTGTGTTTTTAATAATCTTGTCCGTGGGTCTTTCCGTGCTTTATGTTACTGCTGAAAGAGTGTGAAAGAAGATGCTCAGGAATGAGGCGCCCTCTCCATGGGGTCAAGAGAAAATACTGAAGGGGGGACAGAGCAAATGGCGCCCTTCCTAAAGGCTGGATTCTGGTTTGCCCGAGAGGGTACAGATGGAGCTCAGTGGAGGTAGCAGAAACTTAGTGGGCTGCCTGAGTCACAGCTGCTCTACATTTGCTAGACCCCCGAGGAAACAACTCTGAAAGATACTGCAAGGCTATGGCTGGGGGCAAGTCAAGTGAGCCTGTGACCTGGGGCTTCTAAACATCCAGTGTTGCAGTGGAGGTTCACAGAGAAGTGATGACTCTCAACGAAGCCCTGCATCACCTGAGTACTCGCCGCAATCCAAGGAAGGAGCCACAGCCATGTCCCTACAGTGCCCTCTGCTGGCAAGGCCTAACATGGCACTCACTGTAGAGCATGGTTGAGAGTCCAGTCTGTTGTTAAAAGCAGCTAGGGAGTGAAATTGGAATTGAGGGATCATACATTGATAACTGCCATGACCCCAGATCCTAGTTCAGCCAAATGTGTTCCTTTTGTTGTCAAGAACAGCAAAATGTTGTTATGTGCAAATTGACAGGAGATCATTTCTCTTGTAGGATGTTTACACTGGCAGTGTAAGCTCAGCACTTAATTTAAAAATGTGTTTGTGATAAATAGAATGTTTTTGACATTTTATAAATGTGCAAATATTAACATCAAGAAATACTCAACTCGCCTTACTAAAGGTGGTCCTCTGACTGTTCCTGTGCATATATAGCTTTATACATTATCTGTAGTTGTTGAACCTTCTTCTGTAAAGGCCACTCTGGAACTGAAAAGCCTTTTGCCTCTTGTCTGGTCTTCTCAATTTTGCACAGCCTTAGTGAGAGCAAAGATCAATGACTCCAGTCCTTTTCCCTTTAGCACGCCGTGTATAGGCTTGACGATGACTGACTCCCTCTGCTAGACACTAGACACTTGTGATTCATTTGGTTCGTAACTTTTCTCTGTCCCTCCTCTTGGTCCTGACTCAGGAGAGTTGATAGGGCGTACCTGCCATTCATCATTATACATACATTTGTGTGTTTTGTGTACTTAAATGGAAGCTTCATAAAATGAATGCATTAGCAGAAATGTTAATATAAAGTGAAATTTTGCAGACCTAGATTTTACAACATGGTAATGAATGAGAGCAATACTGTAGAGCAGGAACCAGCACTGTGAGGTCTCAGCATGATGCTCCGGTCAGACAGTAATGGTGGTGACAGCACTGTCTCTTGCTGGCATGCCTTGTATGTATCAGCCTCACACTGCCCATAAAAGATGCGAGGACTTTCCTATTTTCACTCTTCAAGTAGAAACACTGAAGCACAGTGTAGACTCCCAAGTCTACAAAGACTATGCAGACTTGCATAAACAGCCCTGTCTCAGGGACCGATGGATACAGGCTTCTCTCATACTGCACTGTCATCTGACAAGACATTGAAATGGCAGAGGCTAGAGAGGTAAGCTGAGGGCAGGAAGCCGTCTTTCACCCTGAACTTGCTTAGGTTTTATAATCCCCAGAGCCATAGAAGGAAAGATCTGTGGGCCCACCCAAGATGGACTGTATAACCAGCAGAGACTTTTCACATATGCACCCTAAGAATCTGAGCACAGCAGGCATCTCCCCAGCTCCAGGCCTACACTGTTAATACATAGGATGGTATGCTTGAATACAAAGCATACAAAGTGCTTATGTTGTGCTTGGCACAATAGTAAGTGCTCAGTAAATTTCAGTGACTGTTATCAGGCCTTGGACTGTATTGGTATGTAAAGTTGAGTGTAGAGTAGAAAACCCTGGAAATGTCACAGAGATGAGCACGTGTGAGCTCACGAAAACGTTTATTTTATGTGTTGTTACAATAATCACTCTGAAACATTGTTTAGCAGATTGTTCACCATGGCCTGGGTCAAGCATGCAGTCTAGCCATCCCTTCTTTGGTAGCCTGTCATTAGTGAACAACAGCTGCTGTCCCTTCAGGTCACTCTGTGGAAGGCTGTGGGCATGGTGACAGACCTCATGATGACTCAGGCTTTTGCTTCACTTTCACTTTCTGGTGTTAAGAAACTGAGGAGAAACAAAAGAGCCAAATTGTCATCTGTCATTTTTCACATGTTCCAGAAAGAATTTAATGAGTTTATTTTTCAGCATGTTCTAAAGCAGCTCAAAATCATGTCTGCTTAAAGCCCAACAAACATTTTGGCATGTGCCCATTAATAAAGAATTGTAGAGGTGGGCGGGCAAATATGACAAAGTATAATAACGTGTAGGCATGGAAATGTCACAGTGAAACCTGTTTCTTTGTGTGCTAACCAATGATGAAGATGATGATGGTAGTGGAGGTGGTGGTGGTGATGGTGGTGATGATGATGGTTGTGGTGGTGGTGGAGGTGATGGTGGTGGTGGTGGTGGTGGTGGTGGTGGTGGAGGTAATGGTGGTGGAGGTGATGGTGATGGTGATAGTGGTGGTGGTGATGGTGGTGGTGGTGGAGGTGATGATGATGATGAATAGTAGAGGCAGTTTCCAACTTAGAGATTGGTATATTTGGAATTGTCACCGTACAGCTAGCTCTTGAGTATGGAACCTAGGATCAGGAATGAGGCAAGGGGCAGGCAAGAGTGGTCCATAGTCATTTTGATGGTGAAGGCAGGGGGAACAGGTCCAAACAGTGACTGTGCCTGTGCAAGCATATGCAAGAGAACTTTCCAGACTAAAGGACCTGTGTGTATTTTGAATTTAACCCACTAGTTTGGTACTTGTGTTCCTTGAGCACAAAAATGTTTGCAATGCTTTCTGTGAAATTTCTTGCTCGTGTTCAGATAATACATTCATTTTCTGAATAGTTCAAGAAATGCAGCCCCCTGAAGTGTAGCATTGACTCTGAGTCTTCTTTAACTGTTAGAGACCTGCATCCCAGGGGTACCACTGATAGGCCTGCTCCTTGCTGCTCTCACACTTTGGTCTATTGCATGCACCAGGTTACCTTTAAAGAGAGATTCCCCAGGTCACACCTGCATCCCCTGCTCTCCTACCTCCAGTGATTCTCTACATATGATGGGGGCTCTGCTTATGATGCTCTGGCAGGGGCTTCAGAAAATGCTGTGATGAGGAAATCTTCCTTTTCTCTGTTCACAAAAAGGAGATACCAGAAGCAGAGAGCAGGTTTGAGTGTAACTGCAAGATCCAACAGAAAATGCCATATTGCAATGGAACATCCCCTGAAAGCCCAAAGGAAGAGCACAGCATACTGAGCACCTTGAGCTGGGTCCTCAGACATGCCACTTAATATTTCTGAGCTGCACAGCCCTGTCTACTATGTGGTTTACATGGTACATATTACAATCGCATACTTGGGAATGAGATCATTTGTACCTCTGGGTATTGTAGGGCCCACCTGTAGTCCCAGCCCTCAAGAAATCTGAGACAGGATTGTGAGTTTGTAATTACGTATTTTGAAAGGAAGGATTTATTGAAAACATATTTGCGAGGAAAACAAGCTTTTACTCAGGTATCCCTAGATACTATTGCTGAGTCAGCAAATCCTCACTGCTCGGCACCTTCTCAGCCCAGGAGATGCAGCCATGAGTCAAGCAGCCTCACCTTTGTGGAAGTTATAATCTGTTTAATAAATGATAAACTATAACAATAATATAAAGTAATATATAATAATACAATTAAATTTACAATAGCTAAGTATTTGCTGTTATTACCCCCTACATTCATTTTTTTTGGAGGAATCTTGAAAAGAGAAGAGGTTTCAGAGGACCAACATGGAAATCCAGGAATTGTTGGAGAGAGAAGAGAGGCACTACTACGGAGGCTGAGTTAGAGACCTTCTCCCAGTGGTCTTAGCCATGTCTGTGAGGCTGCCCTCAGACAAGGTGCATGGCTGCCCCTGTAGGGGCTTGAGTGCCAAACAGGGGAGGTCAGAGACAATGGCAAACCATGGAAAGCAACTGGAGGTTTTGTTATCAGGGAAGCAAAATAACCAGAGAAGGCTTGAGGGGTGCAGGTGTATCAGTGATGCGAAATGAGTGTAACAGAGTGGAGCTGAGCACTGGAGGAGGCCATTGCCATGGATAAGTGAAGAGATGCCTGCTGGGGAAACACTGAAGGCATCTTCTATTTAGTAAGTTTATCATGGAAACTTTAAACTTTCCATATCTTGACATAAAATACACAAATTCTAAGGGTATTCAAGTAATTTTTAAATTGTTTATTTCACATTTACACCTTGGATAAATACCACGTAGCACACTGCCAGCACTGATTTTGGAGACTTGAACAGAAAATGCAGAGTCTACAGCTCACATAGCCTCACTGGAGGAGGGTGTACCTCACTCCTGAGGTGACTCTACAGTGCCAGCCCTTCCCTTCCAGCTTGACTCCTGGGCCCTCACCCTCCCCTTTCTCCCAGCAGTCAGTCCTACATTAACCAGATGGCAGGAAGAGAGGCAGACTGTGTCTAGAGTCTGCATGTCTTCCTGCCTTCTCTCCTTAAGTGGGGATACACCAGCATTTACCCTAATGGCCTCAAGCATGAGAGAACCACATTTTATATCAAGCCTGGGCTTCCTAAAAAGGAAACAGTAGAAATATTTACAAGTGACTTTAGTGTGGCCAGAACATATGCACACAAACCACAAGGAGCAGTTCTGTCAGCCAGTGTCCAAGAGGCTTCTCTGGGTCTGGGTGGCACAGGCCCCGCAGCAGGGGGCTGATGGGCAATGTGCTTGCTTTTTCCTGTGCAGGATGACTGCCAGGTAACCTCACTGCCAGGAACTAGTTAAGTACCCAGGAGTCAGTTGTAAAAGATATAGGACTAGTCTCATTATTCATTCATTTTTATCTGAATGGCCTCTACAACTACAGAGGACTTAGTTTTATGCCAGAGCCAGTAGGAAACACTTCATAGATAAATGGTGTTGGTTGAGGAAGATGCTGATGAGAGTATCATTTTACACACTTAAATGTGTGCTGAGATATGTGCTCTGGGAAGCAAATTTTTGTTTTCTTGTAGCATGTAGCATGTTTGCTTTCTTTTCTATAAAAATCTTCTTATTTAATCAATGTTTAAAAGTAACAAGAGACACCTACACTTGTATATAAATGGAATAACCCAATAAGAGTCACACAAGCAAAGCAACAGGAAGACGGGAGCCAAGAAGAAAACAGGGAGCAGAGAACACAAGTCTTTTACTTTAGCACCCCCAGCTGAGTGTGGGAGTAAAAAGTTTCTGCAACTAAGAAAGTTTATTTAAGTTACAAATAACAAGCAGTTATGGTAAATTACAATTCTTTGTAAAAGTCAAAATGTCCTGTACCGAACAAAAGATATGCCCAAGCAATATATCATATGTGTATAATGCCACTGAAAGTCACAAATATTAGTAACAAATGAAAAGGCTGAATAGAGACTTTAGTCAGTATTCTAATAAGATCAAGATTGTAAACAGGCCTTACACAAAAGCAGTAATGGTGGGCAGTTCTGTGTGGGAAATTCTGTGCTCCTGCTTGGTACACTCTCTACTTTCTAACATGGTAAAATGAATACATTTGCAAAAGGTTGTGCAAAGCTATTGGATTTATAAAAACTGCACAAAAGTGAATGCAATAGTCAGCGCGCAGTGCACACCCATTCATGTTTTCAAGAAACAAAGCTGTCCCAACACTGCAATACTGACAGAGCAGTAACCTCAGTGACAGCTGGTAAGTGCGGGAGCCACAAGTCAGACCAGAACGGGCAGGTGTTGCCCGGTAAGATGCTCTTGTTAAAGCTGGGACAGCAGGTTTACGACCCTCAGTCCAAGCAGTTACTCAAATCCCATCTAACTTGCATTTGAATTATGTGACTTACCTTCTAATTTGTGCTCTTAAACCTCTGTCTTAAAGAATCCACAAGGAAATTACAAGAGAGGTCAGTACAACAGAGGTCCGGTTAAATTAGAGCAGCAATCAAGTCTCACACTGGAAGGGAGGAAAGCTGGAGCAGGAAGGCTGGAAGGCCTGCTTGCTTCTTGCTGGAGCAGCCCCACTGCACCAGCAAGGCCATGTGCACAACTACCATCACATCAGTTACCTCTGCTGCTGTTCCATCCTGTGCGTCAGCACACTGCTAAACTAAGCAGAGCCTCCACACGCATACGCTCCCTTACCGTAGTAGCTAGCCCACACCACCACTCCCGCAGTCTCAAAAGATGAATGTCAAGCTGCTGGAGGGGTCAGAAAACTGAGGGTAGAGGGGCCTGTGGGTAGGGGCCCCTCACTGTGACTGGATCAGCCTGTGGCTTCTCTTCTCACTCCATTCCATCTTTTTGCTTAAAATTCGGTGGTTGGCGGGATAAAATTAACACTGTTTTATTTTGGACCATAATCTAAATAGTTAATCTCCAATTGAAATCTGTCTTTGAGATTACAGCATTTTGAAGATCTTTGGCTTATTTTCTCACTAATAAGAAATAGGAAAATACTGTTTTGTGTATTGTTTTCTTTTGGTATTTAGTAGCATAAGTATTATAATTTATTTCCTGGATGTATCCCTGAAAGATGACTGCTTCCTATGTAAGTATTTTAGTCTCACCCAATCAGTTTACTAAATTTAGAAACAGGAGTTGAGAGTAGGAATATCAGATATAGTGAATCAGCGCTCTCAACAAGTATTCTTACAGACAGATCATTTTCAGGTTTTGGAATATCAGTTTTCCATCATTTTCTTTGTATATTTAAAAACAAGTCAAGGGCTGGGCTGCAGTGAAATGACAGAGCCACTGCCCAGTAAGTGTGCTGCCCTGTGTTTGATACCCAACAAAGCAGCACATAAGTAAATAAAAAGTCAACGGATGTAAGACTAAAACATGAAGTCATAAACATAACGCTTTAAGGCATTGTGTTTGGATGACTTGGAGACGATATCAAATGCACTGACAACAAAAGGAAACTCGGTGAAGTTTTAAAACAGCAAAGGAGAGATGAAAAGGCAGTGTGTGGGGTAAGGGAGACATCTCTAGACCCAAGCAAAGGACCCGACAGACAGTCCCTTAAAGATGGGTAGATGGCTAGCATGCACACAAAAGATGCTCACCTTCACCATCTGTAACAAACTGCAGATTAAGTCACTCAGCCATCACTTCACACCCATGAGGATGACCAAAACATAGCAGGCAAGAATGGGGAGAAGGGGGGCCCTTGCATACCACTGGAGGGAATGTAAAGTGGTCCAGATACTTTGGAAAACAGTTCTTCAAAAACAGAAACACAACATTGTAGAAAACAGGTTCTTCAACAAAACAAAATTGAACTTGCAATGTTATCTGTGACAGAGTGGTCTCGTATCTGGATGTACATCCAAAGATCAAAATCATTCTGGAAATATGTGCACACGTACTCCTTGTAGCATAGTGTGCAATAGCCGAGGAGGGGAGGCAGCGCAAGCACATTCTATGAAGATGAGTAGGTAAAGAGGATGGTGTATAACCAGAGTGGAAGAGAGCCTTTAAAAGAAGAGAGCAAACCCTTTCATGAACAACACTGCTAAGCCTCGAGGCATTGTGCTTAAAGAAAGAAGACAGGTACAGAAGAGACCACGCTCTTCTGGAATGAGGCTACTCCAAAGAGTGTCTAATGAAGTAATAATCATGGAAACATAGAGCTACAGTTGCCAGGGGTGAGAGGGAAGGAGAATTATCACTACCAGACTAATAGTACGGAGGTTTATTGTGTTTATCATAGTAACAGATAACAAACTAACACAATGGGCATAGATGGCACTGCTGGATTCTATACTCAAAAAATGGCTAAGATATCATCCAGTGCTCTGACAATGTTGGAAAAAGCCAATCACCACGCCTGTCACCATTTCTTTGGGTCCCTCATCATTATGTGTCATATTCTGATTCTCAGTGTGACTCTTTTTGCAGGCTTAATTTAGCACCCTGGCTAAGTGTGTTTTGATTTACTACTCGTGAAAGACAAAGACCCAACGGAGGTTTTTTATTATTTATTTATTTATTTATTTTAGTGTGCGAAATACACCTACCCTTCCTTGTCTCAATGGCTTCATCTCTTATGCAGATAGTTTGAAAAGCCACAGGCAGGTTCTAGCATAGAAGACTACAGACTCACATGCAACATGCATACCTCCTTTGCTCTTATGAAAAACAAGGTCCACAGAAGTTGGCTCCAGGGCTTTTTATGGATTGGAGAGAGGTCAGTAGATAAAGTGGCTGTTGTACAGGCCTGGTAACCTGTGTCCGAGTCTCCTGAATGTGTGTGGAGACTGAACACCATAGCAGCAGAAGTGCCTGTAGTCTCAAGAGATGGGAGGTAGAAACAGGAGAATCACCAGAAGCTCTAGGCCAGCTAGCTTGCTGAATGCAGCAGAGAGATGGTGTCACACAGTGTGAAAGAAACTGATGCCCAAGCTTGTCCTCTCCCCTCTATGCATGGCATGGCATGTGCATGCACACACGCGCAGAGAGAGAGAGAGAGAGAGAGAGAGAGAGAGAGAGAGATTGATTGATTTCTGATAGATTTGTATGCCTACCATATTAATTCTTGGTTATCAAATCAAGTCAATTAAAGCACCCAAGAAGTGGAGACAACGTCATGCAGTTTCCTTGGTGTCCATCAGGGTTTCAAGCCTCTGGTTTTAAGGATAAGTAGTTCACTGCTGCTCTCAGTTAAATGGTTTAAAGTAGTCTTTGGGAGAGGGGTGGTTCAGTTACCAAGAGGAGATAATAGAGCCAACTTATTTACAGTGTGTGACTCAGTTAAGTTAGGATCCTGTTAACCATACAGAAATGGCAGAAGGCAACATCAGAGTAAACTAAACATTGATGACCTTGACTATAGGAAGTATGTACAAGGTTAATGCCTTCTGTCTTTAAACATCACTTGAGGAACAGTTTCAATCTGTTGCAGGTTCAGTGCATGGCTTATAAACAGAAAATTGAAAAGGCTTTTTTTTCCTTTTTCTTTTCTACAATGGCTTCTGTCAGTAAACCACACAATAGGGTTTCTAAGGCTGTTCTAAATCAACTTTAGGTGTTGTTTATTTCCTTGTGATTTTTGCTATACTTGGAGTTACTAGTTAATTGTAATTGTTCTTATTTACGGGCCTTAAATATTGATGGAGGCGGCACCCACCGACTGGTGTAGTAAGGCTGTCTAAGAACTTGTGTATATTTAGGGAGGTGAATCTTCACAGAGACACACTGGCTATAATGAGTACATAAAGCGCTGGAGAAGAGGCTGCAGAAGCCAGTGTGGGGAGAAGTGGGTCAGAGGTGTTGTCTGTTGGATAGCACATCACAGAAAAGCCCTTCTGGTAGGCATTCTTAACAAGCATGATGTAATGAGTATGTTTAGAATTCCCCTTTTACCCAACAGTTGACCAACATACTCTTTTGAAGTGTCCATTTGATACAAAACTTAGTTATGACCCAGGCCACATTAAAATTTTCTACATGTTTCAAAAGGACTACACCAGGAAGAGTCCAAGTTTTCTTTATAACCATTGTCGCTATGGCTGCATGTCCAATTCAGATACAATAAAATTCACTCTTCTGAAGTGTGCAGTTTGGTGGCTTGGGTGTATTTGTTGAGTAATGCAATCATCAACGCTAGCATGAGGACATGCCTGTTGTCAGGCACCACCCTCTTCTTTCCCCACAAAGCCTGGTAACTATTAAACCTATTTTCTGTCCTCTGGACAAAGTGTGTCACCTGGAGACTAAGCGTTGATTAGAAGCCTGGGACTCAGCATCTGTCCCCAAACAGCAGGGAGAGAAGCTGGAGACTTGCTTAGTGTTGGGTGATGGCACTGCTGAGGCCTCCAT
Source organism: Rhynchomys soricoides (assembly GCA_019843965.1). Classification (NCBI taxonomy): domain Eukaryota; kingdom Metazoa; phylum Chordata; class Mammalia; order Rodentia; family Muridae; genus Rhynchomys; species Rhynchomys soricoides. Next base: position 530,687 of record JADRCH010000110.1, read on the forward strand.
GACAGTCCCTTCTGAGAGCTGTGTGAGCTCAGCAGCTTTTGGATTGGACAGCTAGAGCTGCTGTGATGGCTGCACCTGAGGGGCACAGATGCTCCGCTCCCTCCATGCCCCTCACTACCTCTGCCATCAGCCTTTCCTGAGATAATAGCCTTTGTAATAAAAGGGGAAATTAAGAGACTTTTCTGGGTCGGTCTAACAAACTCAAAAGCATAGAAAAGGTCATAAGAACCTCTAGTTTAGAGCCAACCAGTCATAAACCACTCTGTGGTGTATGAAATGGGGTCAGAGCCCTATCCTGTGGGACTGGCTGACTTTGACCACAGCTAGAACTGAAGTGAACATACAACTGAGAGCTGCACAGTTGCTTTGTGTGCAGGAAATAATATGCCTGGTGTCAGAAGTGAAGTGTGGAGACCACTGTGACAAGGAACAGCATTCTTCATGCTGATTTTCTCTAACCTGAACTACTCAGTATGTCACTTTTTGTGTCGGGCTTCTTCGGTTTGTTGTGTTGTCAGGATGCTGCCACACTGTAGCATACATGAGCAGAGCTCCTCTCCAGCCTGCTGAGCACTGAGATGCATTTCATTTATGCCTTCACCCATTATTTGGCATGCAGACTGGTTCTCCCTTTTGACTATTGTGAGTAATAACTCATTTATAAGCTTTTGTGTGAACATGTTTTTGTAACTCAAGTTAAAGAGAAAGTTGTTTGACATGAAAGACTCTTAGAAGCTAGTGCAAGTGAGAGTGCTGCATAGAGAAGCCAGTGAGAGTGAGAGCGCTGCATAGAGAAGCC
>JADRCH010000110.1:531495-566548 GCA_019843965.1 Rhynchomys soricoides
TGCACAGAGAAGCCAGTGAGAGTGAGAGCGCTGCACAGAGAAGCCAGCAAGTGCAACCAGAGGTGCCCACAGGGCACAAAGTACACCCTAAAGTCACATACAAGACCATCAGTTCATCTGTTCCCAGCAGTTCTGAGCACGAAAATCAGGCTGTAATGAAAAGTGCAACAAGTGAGTGACAGGTGATGTAAGAAACAGATGCACACTCTGAAGTTGTAGAAACAGGAGTAAGGACAAAACCCAACACTGACTTAAAAGGAAGATTAAAATATCTCTTTGGGGTTATAGCTCCATGCTAGGAAGCTCTTCAAGCTCATTGCAGGGAAAGGGGAGATAACAAGAGGTTAATGTTAATTTCCTGCACAAGTATCATCTTAGTAAAGAACTTGAAATTTTTAACAAGTTGACTCAAACTGTATCACATGAATAGAAAATAACCTCAGAATTGAGGTACCTCTCCACCTCTCAACCTGCCATCTAATTCTTGAAAAGTGCCTCCCTCCTAAAGGAGCAAATTTTGTTTCTCTCAATTTGAATGTTTCCAAAGCAAAGAGAAAGCTAGGAAATGTCTAGGCCAAGTCCAAGAAAGATTAACTATTATAACCCAGGCCAAATAAGAAAGCCTACAACAGCATGTAACTGTCACACTTCTTAACAGAGATGCAAACCAAGTACAGCCAAGTGCTAAAAGAACAGTGTGCATGACACAGTAAGTTAATCCATGAAGACCAGGGTAGTGCAGCATTAGGATATCAGTATAATTCATTACATTAGTAGCAGGGAAGACTAAAACCCATCTGTCTATCTCCACATGGGATATGTCAGGAGCAATGAATGGTATGTTGCCATAGCAAAATATCCAAGGCTGGGTACTTTATAAAGAAGAGAGGTTTGTTTAGTTGCTGGCTTTAGAGACTGAAAGCCCAAGGTTGTCGAGCCTGTTTGAACTCTGGTGAGGTCCTCATAGTGGATGACAATGTAGTTGTGGAAACACATGCAGGAGGGATCACAGCCAAGAGGCAGAATATCAGGAATTTGGGAGCTGAGCTTTCTCTTTTATAACAGCTTACTTTTCTATGAACTAACTCAAGTCCTCTGAGAACTAGACCAGTTCCTCCTGTGGGCAGCAATTTAATAAGCTAATTGTCTTGCATGACCTTCCATGTAAATTAGTCAGCTATAGTGGGTCCTCAACAAACTACAATTAGGACTGCCATGTACCCAAAGAAATCTAAGTTCATATACTATAAACATGGCTACACTCCTGCGTTCACTACCTCTATTCGAGAACCACTATGGAGTCAGCCTAGGTACCTGTCAGTGGATGAATGGAGGAAGAAGTGTGTGTGTGTGTGTGTGTGTGTGTGTGTGTGTGTGTGTGTGTGTGCCCGCCCACAATAGAGTATTAGTACATCATAAGAGAATGAAGTTATGTCATTTTCAGGAAAATAGATGGAACTAGGTGCCATCATGTTAAACGGAATAAGTCAGCTTCGGAGGACAAGTATCGTAAGTTTTGTCCATATGCAGAACCTAGAGTTTTAATGAAAGGGTGGAAGTAGAGGAAAGAGAGTGTGGAAAGAGGAAAGGGACCAGGGGAGGGGTAGAGAAGATAACAATAGGTAATGGGGGAGTGAGCTAAGCACCTTCCATAGGGACATGACTCTGTCACCGTAGTGCTCAGTGCTTTATACAACCAATATATGCTTTTAATAACAACAACAAAAGATTTCACCACCCGACATTACAACACTGAGAACCAGGCTTCCAGCACACGAACCTTGGAGGGACTCATTCAAGCTGTATCAAATAGGAGATTTTTAGTAAGATTGGACTTTCATTAGCATATAAAGCAACAAAAATGAGTATTTCCTCATACAATAATAGCTCTAGTCAAATATATAATTATGTGCAAAAATACCTTTCCCAATTGTATCACAATCTAAAAAATACAAGATAAAAACAAATGAAATTATACATAAGGCAAGTGACGGAGCTGTGTGATAGACATAGTGGTAAAAAGACTCGCTATTGTAACAAAAGTTCCCTTCAAATGAATGTAACACTGCTGTGTAGTCCCAATAAAATCTCAGGAGAACCGGTTAAAGCTGGACAAGCTGTTTCTAAAGTTCACACAGGGGAGTGAATTAGCAGAGTGGCAAAGAAATGTTTTTCAGAAGAGACATAATTAGAGAATGTTTGCCTTGGCAGATCTGCGAACATGTTAGGGAAAATGCCTAAGTGGATCCACATGCACACGAGGACCTAATATGTGATAGTGTCAGGGGCCAGACCAGCAGCAGAGGATGGGCTCTGCAAGATGGAGACTTGAGCAGGTTGGCAACCTTTGGGGGTAAATGCATATATATTTAGATCCCTAATTCATACCACACACTACATTTCAAGTCTTTAAAATGGTAGAAGAAAATAAAGTAATATATTTTTATAGTCCTAGAGAAGGCCTTTAAAAACATGACAAGGAGTCCTGAAGTCTTAAAATGTTTAACAAATTCAATTTCATGAACTCATGCTGGAAGAAACTATAAACAAAATTAAAATATAGACAGCCAAGTGGAGAGAATATGTGAAACACATGTAACAGGTAAAGGGTTAATATCCAAACTGCATAGTGTTCCCTCAAACCTGTAGGAAAAGGCTCTGCAGTGAAACCCCAGAGCCACCTACCACAAAAGAAACACAAACAGCTGTTACAGATTCCAAGGTCCCTTCCATTCCCATCAAGGGAGCAAGTGTTGTAGCAGATTTTATCTGTCAGACCGGGATCAAAGTGCTTGGTGATGCTGTTACTTTGGAGGGTAAGGAATGGAGTCAAGGCTTTTCTGGTGCTTTGGCTAGAAGGTTAGATGCAGAAGCTCCTGAGAAGGGCCCCCAATCAAACCAGACCATGCTGCACTTGACCTAATTCCTACCACAGTTTTACTGCTGTCCTGTGGGATTTGTTATAGCTGCATTTGTACCAGTAAAGTGAAAAAAAAAAAAGTCAGGCCAAGCAGGCCGGTGTAACAGTAATCCAAGGCCCAGCCACCCAGGTCTGGAGCCAGGCTTGTCCTAGACATGTATTAAAATGGTGGCCATGACCCTCTCCTCCTGGGAAGTGTGGAAATTAGTGAGATGCTTATAGCATCATTCTGGGCACAGAGTGGAGCCATTTACAAGAAGCAGATGCAAAGGCCAGTGCCACTTGCTTGTACTTTGAGAAGGTTCTAGAAGGACGTCTATCCCGGTGCTGACAGCAGTTCACCCAACGGAAGGACTGGAAGCTCAACCTCTGTTGCTGCTGGGTGATTTTGTTAAATCTTTTACTGAATCTGCACTTTAAAATCAAAAACAAACCAAAAACCTAGCAAATGCTGCTTTGTGGTTTTAAAGTTAAGAAAATTCTTTTTTAAAAAACGAGTAAAAGCATCCTGTGAAGCGACTCTGCTGAGGTGACCCTCTTGCTCTCTTCGTGCTCATCAGAGCACTTAGAGCTTCTAGAACTTGGTTCAGAGTTGTTTCTGATCATGAACAGGTCTTCAGTCCAGGAAGAGTGAGAGGAAAGAGCTTCATCTCTGCTCAGCCTTGCCCTCCCTTGGGATGTTTCCCTGCAGACAGCATCCCCTCCATGGCTCTGCACAGGCTGACTTGTGAGGAAGATAAGAAGCAGCCAGGCTACCCAGAGAGTTGAGTGGGGAGCTGGAGGCATTTAGCCACATACCTACTTCCATTCCCCCCCCCCCCCCCCCCCCCCCCCCCCACCTCCTGCCTGGCCTTGCCTTCTTTGAAGAGGCAAAGCAAATGAGCTTCTTTTATGTCCCCTAATTTTCACCCTTCTCCAAGCCTTCCTCCTTCCTTCCTGCCCCTCAGGCCAGGCACTAGTCTCACCTCATTCAAGGCTGCTGACCTCTGTGTCAAATTTTTATTTTTTTAGGGTTAAACTCATTTTCACTTGCTTTTCCGGTTGCTGAAAGCATTCAAAGAAAAACAGAATAAACTGCTCAGTTCTGGTACCCTGCCTCAAATGGGTTCAACAAGGCAGGCTGGCCCTATGCACTAGTGTGACTGCCATGTCTGTTAATCTATGCAAACCCTGCTCCCTAGCAATTAAATGATATGTTGAGACCTTGGGATTGTGTGCTGGCTCTCTCCTTTCCTACTGTTCTGTCACACTGGTAGTACCACCAGAAATGACCTCATCTTTAGTCCTCTCACTGCCTCCAGCCATGGAGGTAGGAAGAAGGCCAATCTGGATTAAAAACTAAAGAAAAATAGATTTTGAAGTTTATTTTTTTCTTCTTGGAAGAACAGCATATTAGTTTTCTTTGTAACTTCTGGTGTCTGGCTGAACCCTGGGAGAACAAGGACAGACAAAATCCCTGTCTCCATCCTACTCCCTGCAGTGTGTCATCCTGTCCCTGGGGCCTACAGCATCTCTTACCTATCTATCAAACTTCTGAACAGCAATAGTAAGGTGGCCACCTTCCTGCAACCCCCATGTGCGGGTTAAAGGCTGGGATTGGCCTGAAGCCTCTAGAAAGTGGGGAGGAGGAGAAGAATGGAAGTGTACAGAAAAGAGGGCAGCAGGGCCCTGGGTACCACGGTGCCTGTTTACTCGTTCTGGCTTTCAATGAGATTGGACTTTTAAAATGCTTTTACTTTTATTGAGGTAAATTTCGCAATACAGAACTTTACGGTTTGGTCACTGTAAAGAGTGCAATTCAGTCATTTTCAGTGTACTCTTAAGTGCTGAGCAGCCATTACCACTAAGTCCAGAGCATCATCCATAAAGCAGGCACCCTGCTTTCCCCAACTGCAGCTCTTGCCAAGCGCTGTCTGCTCCTGTAGCACACTCTGTAGATGGGATCAGTCTGGATATCTCAGTAGACTTTCTCTGTATATTATTTTGTCTTGTGTCTTTCATGTAAAGTGTTCTCCAGGTTTGTCTGTGTTGTGATTGCATTAGTACTTCACACCTTGGTTAAATGGCATTCCATTATATGAATGTGTCGTGTCTTGCTTAGCCATCAGCCGTGGGTTGACTTGGTTCTTTTCATTCTTCACTTACTCTACATAGGACTGCTCTGAGCATTTGTGTATGAATCTTTGACCAACTGATTTTAATTCACTTGGGTAAGTGGCAACAGCTAGAATCATCAGGCATGTGGTAACTGTGTGTTTACCTCTGAGAATCTGCCAAACTGTTTCTCATGATGGTTGTGCAAAAAAAACTTCTTTGAAATGGGTCTTGTGTAGCCCAGGCTGGTCTGAGAGTCATGGTCTTTTTTTTCTGTATCCCAAGTGCTAGGATCATTGATGGTGCCACCATGTCCCACAGAGCAGAAATCAACAACGTAATGTTTCTAAGGTTTGATTCAATTCACAGTTCCTCTTTCTTAAGGTATGCCAGGCACTTGGCTGCACCATGAGATCACAGAGATGGAAAAAAATCAAGGCAAGGAGTTCTGGGATGAAGACAGGGCTGGGCAAGCAGAGGACACCAGTCATGCTCTGGTCCTCAGAGGAGGTAGTACTTAGTCTACTGACCACAGAATCTTAAGGTTTAAGTAGACTTCAAGCATTTATCTAATCCTTCTTGGAACAAGAATCCTCCATAAGCATTCCAGTGTTTTTACAGTGCTTTAGTATCAGTTCCCAGCTGGGAACATACATACATCTCAGTATCATGTAATAGTCCTTCACAAGGGACACTTGGGTAAGTGACTAGAACTAGAATTGTCAAGTATACAGTAACTGTAGTTACTTAGTAGTCATCCAGAATAAGTCACACAAGGAGGACAGACTTACACTGGAAGCGGTACAGCCAGTAAACACAGATCCTGGGGTAAAACACGGGCCCATACCACTTGGAGTCACTGCATCCAAAGAGCCACCAGCCTGGTAGTTTGCTTGTTGTGCTGTTTCATCCTCTTCATGACTTAGCATGAGTCTCCTTCAGTATTGAAGAAAGCTTCCTGGCTATGCTCAGGTCTTTACATAGGCTACAGGACTGGCAGTCCATCTTCTGTGTCTGCGGGTATTAATGCCATGGTAGGCCAAGCATGTGTGCTTAATAGAATACCACTGTGTGGGAAGCAGCCCAAACAGCAGTGTTGGTTTGTGAAGAAACTCCTCCTATCAAGCAGCATATGTGCACACATGTGCATTTTCACGGGGTAAGTGGGTATAGGAAGGGTAACACGTGTGTGTGTGTGTGTGTGTGTGTGTGTACATTCGCGCGTGCATGCATGCCTGCATGTGAAGATCAGGAGGCAACCTTACCTGTCATTCCTATGGCATTATCTGCCTTGTTTCTAGAGACAGAATCTCACTGGTCTTAAGCTTGCCCAGTAGGCTAACCTGGTCGACCAGTAAAAAGCCAATTGCCTCTTGAGCATCACTATGTGTGAATTCTGGGGATTAAGTCCTCAGTCTTGATGTCAAGCACTCCACAGGCTGAGGCATCTCTCCTCCCTTTGACTCTTTGCTTCTAGTCTTGAAATCTTGTCTCATCAGCTGCTGTCATACAAAGTGCTTTTTCAAACATGTCCATACTCCTTCCCAGACTTCTTGAATCCCCAGGGTGATTGACAGGTACAAATGCTTGTCCTGCAGTGATCTGCCTTGCCTATCATATTCCACAGTTGGCTGCTTCTCCCAAGCCTCTTAATGAAGCACACCCTTGCTTCACCCTTGAAAGCCCAACTTCTGGATTTTCAGGACAGTCTTCTTTTGGTTTATGATAGTTTCTCTTTTTGCTTCCCCAAGAGGACTGTCTCTAAACCAGACCTTTAGTCTCTTGTGTTTTCTCCCACCTTGGACTAGGCTAGAGGGCATTTGAGGACTGGCCTTTCATAGGGTGGTCTGGAAACTTGGTGCACAGTTTGAATAGACTTACTTCTCCTCCAAGAGGGAGGAGGGGGAACTATTCTTTAGAACCATTCAAACAGGTGCTAAAACAGCTCCTTACAAGTTTTCAGAAAATAGAGGCAATAGTCTCCTTTATGCGTGTGTGTGGTCTATAAGATGGGCTCTTTGGACATGCCTGGCGGCTTATTGCTGTGTTCCTGATGAATCCTCTCCTGAGGACTGTTTATAAGGAGTTAAGGCATTCATTCCTAAATGCTGGCAAGAGGACTTGGAAACAAACTCCTGAGCCTGGTGGTACTATGGTCACTACTACTAAATGAGTAAATGAGGTGATGTGAATCATGCATTTCTATCCGGGTGATGAGTGTTGACACAGACCCTGAGGGCACATGGATGTCTAGGGAAGCTGTGTCTTCCAAAGAGCCTCAGCTCAGAAGGGGATGCTGGTGGGATTCTGGGATGCCATAACTTTGCACACTAGCAAAAGCTCTAGTTTCATTTGCTGAAGTGGAAACTTAGGGGTTCTTTGGAAAGTCAGCTGTGTTGGAAGGTGTTCTGCTGGGCAAACACGTGAAGGGGCGTTTTCCTGAAGTGGACACAGGGGAAAGACTAAGGCAGACTCGTGAAAGAATGTTTCCCTGAAGCAGACACAGAAGAGATGTTCTGCTAAAGCAAGCACATGAAAAGACATGTGATGAGGGATTCCTTGCTAACAACATACACATGCGTTGGTCTACCTTACATTGCATACTTGAACTGCATTTGTTGAGACTCCATAGAGAGAACACATCAAAAAAACTTCTGGTGGTGTGCAGCAGTTTCTTGCCACTTCCGAGGACTCGGGCTGATTGGCAGAGTGATGTCAGCTGCGACAGACACTTGTGCTGAGGCACCCATGGAAGACATGTAATGTTTGGAGGGCTTATAAATAGACAGTGATGGAGGCTGAGCTAGGCTTGCTTACAGAGCTACCTGTGCAATGGTTGTTGGTCTTGAGTCTTCACTGATCTTTGATTCTCTGAGAGAGGCACAGCAGAGAACTTCCCCTGACATCCCTTTGGGTCCCTCCTGCTGACTGGAGCTGAGGCTGAGGCCTGGCTGTCTCTGCTAGGTAGTGCCACTGCTGCTAATTCCTGTTTGCTATCCTTACTCTACTGAACTGAACTGCTGGTGTATCCATGAAGTGTTTGCAAGTGGATCGAGCTGCCGCTAACCTGTAAACTGAACTGCCAATTTCCAGACAACACAGACAGGGGTTGCTCCAAAGAACCAATTCTAAACAGGTCCACTCCCCTGTATCCTTTCTTTCCCACTACCTCAGGTGGGTGGTGGGTTACAAGGGAGGTTAAAGTGTTTAAGAACCATCATTAAAAATAGACATTGAAAAAATTAAAGTTACAATTTGTTTACATCTATCTTCTTAAAAAAAAAAACAAAAACAAAAACAAAAGCTTATTAAGCCTGTCTAAATTAAAACCCAAGGAATCCCAAGTAAGGCAGTGTAATCAGTCATTCAGGGCAGGCTGACTTGGAGAGAAGGCCTCCTGCCTCACAACTAACCATCATACCCTCTTGCACCAATGCAGCCATAGGGACATACCCAGCTGATGTCAGGAGGTACACAAACAGCTTTGCCAGCTACAAAGTAGTCCTTCAAGTTGTGAGACACTTGTTATGGCTTTTAATTTCTTCAGACCAGCTTTACTACATGCATTTTAATTTTAAAGTATTTAGCCACAAACTTCTAGAGTATTCATTAATCTGTAGTCCATGTGAGAAGTTGTGTTTCTGAGAACCCACTGTGTTAGCTCTTCAATAGAAGACCATGGTGTGCTTCCCACAAGGATTTTCTTTCTAAAGATACTGCTGTGTCTATGGCTATACCACCCTGAGCATGCCTGATCTCTTCTGATAGACTGTTTTGAGGCCTATTAAATACACGTATATAATTACTAATTAATATATATTAAGTATTACTTATCTTCGGTACCTAAAAGGGCTCGTGGAAGAAGCTTGCTAGAGAACTGGATAGTCTCCTATGTGAATTCTATCCTGAACACCTCCCTTGCCTACCGGAGTCCTGCACTGCTGACATTTATTACTTTATCAAATCATTCTCTGTTGTTGGCATCTGAACTCCACATATCCACACTCAACCCTGATCCCTCAATGCATACCACACCTGCTGCCTTCCAAAACAGTGACGGTGCTACCACACCTTGTCTGTCAGGCCCAGACTCCGGCTTCCTCCTCAAGTTTGCCCAGCTCCTGCTTTCCTCAACATGGTGACACCAGATGTCTACTTCAGGCCTTCCTGTGGCCAAATTCTTACCTCTTCATTCTTGGCCAAAACACTTCTTTCCTGTGGAGCTCTTCCCTCAGTGAGAAAAGTCTCACTCACTTTCTGTGGATATACAACAGTCATTCTCCCTTCAAGACTGAACTCTGCACAAGAGCAGATATTCCCCTGGCACTCAGTTGCACTCAGTAGATTCTAGAACTAGCAAATGAATGAATAAAATAAACACAAACGCTCCAGCCTGTGTCCTTTAACTGGAGTTTGAAAAATACTAATATTCCATAAGATTGAAGCCTTTCTAAAAGTTGGGCTTGCTTATATGAAATTAAGATTTTTCTTTAATGTGTAAAGAATACCCTTTAATAATACTTTTGATTTGCATTATCTGGACTCTCAGCATTTTTTAATGTGTTGGAGTCTTTAGTTGGATGACTTTGAAAGGCTAACTTTAATAACAAAAGACCTGCCATTTCCATAGGGCTTGGAATATATTCCAAAATGCCAGAGAAAATTAAATGCAAAAAACTCCAGTTAATTAGTGTTTCAGAATAAATTAATGTTTTAGGTTTGACTTTAAGTGACAGAATACTGAATTTCAAAGTTAGAATTGCCATTGTCTGTATTTTGTACTGCATTCAGTCTTTCTGTTATTTATTGCCGGGGGGGGGGGGCAGGAACATAGAAATAATGAATATTAAAATAAAAACACAATTGCAGTGATTTTTTTTTTAGAGAATTATATTTTAACAGTCATTTCATTTATGTGATAATCTATAAATTTTCATAGGTGAAAAGTAATCCTGAATATCTTTGTTCCTGAGATGCAAAGAAGATAGCAAGCTAGCTTCTCTGTCTGAACTGTGTTTCGGGAGATCTCATCACCTGCTGCCAACATCTTAGTCAATCTGCTATGCGATCTTGGCCTGCTAGGGAATCCCTGCTGTGGGGAAGGTACATTTCCATCCAACTGCATAACTTCTTTATCTTAGATACTCAATCCTAGAAAAGAATTTGAAAAAAAAAAAGCTGCAGCCATTCTTTTTTATTTCTTCTCATCTTTATTACTTCTGTTCTTTCTGATTATTTCTTCCTTACCCCCTTACCAGGCTGAGAGATTACTGTGTCCCTTGTGAAGGACTATTGCAAGATACAGAGATGTATGTGTGTTCCCAGTCGGGAACTGATATTAAAGCATTGTAAAAACACTGGAATCTTCATGGAAGGTTCTTGTTCCAAGAAGGACTGGATAAATGCCTGAAGTCCATTTAAACCTTAAGATTCTGTGGTCTTGAGGCTGAGAGTGTAGCTTAATGGTGAGGTACTTGCCTGCCACTTATGGGGCCCCAGGATCAATATCCAGCACAACATACTAAAATAAAGCATTTTATGATATGATATCACACATCCTAAGCAATAATAAAATTTTATGTATCTGTTTACATCTTAGCCCAATTTATTTTTCAACATTATTTATTAATTTGTAACATAAATATGTCAGTGTGGACATCTAACCAGTGCACTTAGCTGAATAGTTAAAAGAGATAGAAGATACTTGTTTTGTGTGTATCACCTCACGTGGACCTCATGTGAACAGTCAGGCTTAATAGATACTGGCCTGTAAATGCATTCAGCAAGCCTTTTGTTTCATTTCATGTCTGTAGCTTCTTGTGTCCTTATAAAAGTTGTGTGTGGGACCAGCTACAGGGAGTCTGGAACCCAGGCCAAGTGCTGGCTTTTGGTTAGCCATGCATTTGCTGCTGCTGTGGGCTATGCACTGCTGCTTGAGGAATTCAGGTCATGTGATGTGCAAGCAATTCTCAGGAACATGAGTTTTAAACACTTGTTAAAAGAAGTAACAGTATTTTTTTAAAAAGCATGTGTTAAACAGTTTGGTATTTATATTTAAAGGAAATATTATCTCCATTATTTATTAATAACCAGATGAAAACAAATTTAATAGCACTACTTTATCTTCTCTTCTTTTTTTCCTTTATGTAGTCCAATTATGTAAACAAAATTATATGAATCATTTGCTTGACAAGTTTATGTCTACATTAAATTTATAGTGTTGGAACCATAAAACTCTGAAAAATTAGTTTATCTATCTACTAGATAGTGCAGATACAAGCACAGTAAAGCAGAGCTGGGGTTCCTATTCACTGGGCATGTTGATCTGGTCCTTGTAAGAACAGTTGCAGAATTCTTTGGTGATCCTGTTTTGGGCTAAGTAAATAAAACATGGACACAACAATGTAAGAGTACTTAACTGAAAGAAACCTATGAGCTTGGGGGTGATCATGGCCTGGATCTGTGTGCTGCAGACTCTGCACAGGAAGCTACGGTTCTCTCTGGTTCTGTGGTGGTTTCTTGTTGTTTCCCAGACTGTCTGCTTGTTTGTTTATGTTACTAGACATTGAAACTAGACCTCATTTGTACCAAACACATGCTCTACCCCTGAACTATAGACTCCTTTTCTGTATCCTTCAGGAGATGGCATCTAACTAAGTTCACCACGCTGTCTTTGAACTCACAGAGTAGCCCAGGAAGGCCTTGAATTTGTGATTCTTCCGTCTCAACTGCTAGAGTACTTGGAATTGCAGGCCTGTGCCACCAGTCCTGGCTCCATGGTGTTGGAGTGGCACATCTGCATTTTTAAGCACTCTGTACCTTGTGTAAAGATTATCAGCTGGGTTTCATGCTTTTCTATTGGAAGAGCTTCTTGAGTTTCCTATTTAAATAACAAACTGTTGAAAGGGAAAGTTTAAAACTCTCTGCTCGAATAAAGCAGCATATGCACGTATATCTAGAGGGAGACACATAAGCTCTGTGGACGTTCTGAGGAGGCACACTGTCAGAGACACTGGCTGTGCAGTCCAAAAGTAGAGAACCTGCTTCAGCAGACTAGTCTAGAGTTCATTGCCGACCACGAATTAGGCAACCTCGACATCCACCCAAGCTGGGAAAGTGGAATCCTATGGACCGGAACTTAAAGAGTTGTTTTGATTCACTCTGCTGTACCTGTGCCCAATTTGTAGTGGGCTGAGATAAAGGGACAGACACACAGCTGCCTTTAGAAGATCCTTCCCTTTCTTTCAGGGGAGGAAACTGAAGCTCTGAGGAAGTGAAGTGCCTCTTCCAGAATCACGTAGCAGATCATTGAATGTGGGATCCGACCTCTAGTCTCATGGTCACCCCTCTGTTTCTCTCCTTCCCTGAGCTGTGTTCCATATTTTCTTTTTAAATCTGTTGGTTGTTGGAGATTTTTTTTCTCATTGTAAGTTGTTTATTGTAAGATAATTTACAAACATCCTGCTGTCTTTGTAACTCAGTGGACCAAGTTTCTTCTGACAAAGACAGCAATCAGTTAAAAATCAGCTTGCAGCATTTTTCTTCTTTACCTCTTGTCTGAGGATGCAATTTGATTTTCATTAATCCAGAGCAGCAGCCCCAGAGATGATTTCAATTGCAGCAGCCCCAGAGATGACTTCAATCGCAGCAGCCCCAAAGATGATTTCAATCAACTCCTTTGTGATGACAGCCTGGCAGGTGCAGTTGAAAGTTAACGTCAGTTTGTCAGTCATATCAGAAGCATTCTTGCTGGCGTTGTCCATGGCCGACATCCTTGCACTCTGCTCACTGGTACTGGACTCCTTCAGGGAGTAGTAAATGAGGCTGGCCAAATTGAATTCCTGGTAATTCTGCATCACATCAGCATCAATGGCATCATAAACACTCATGTTCTCAGCAGTCACAATGGTATTGAGAGAGAAGATGGCCTTCTCTTCTGTCTTGTAGGAGATAACAGACTTGAACTGATTAAAAATGATAGAGTCTTCATCAAATTCATATCCAGAATTTAACAACTCAAGGGCAATGACTGATGCATCTCCAAAAGTAGGGGGCTTCCGTCCCAGTCCTTGAATGACACCAAAAACTGATCAGAGTGAGTCTTATAGAGTATGCCCTTGAGTTTTTCACCCACCCCAACCATCATGACTTATTTTCCAGCTGCTGTGAGGGCAACCACTTCATTCTTCAACTGTTTAGCCACTGAGGAATGAACAGCACCACAGAGCCCTCGATCTGAGGATACACGAACAATGAGGTGCTTCTTCTTGTCCTCAGGTCCCTGAATATCAGCCTTCTCAAACAGAGCCAAGGAATCTGTTCCATACACTTGAGCTGGCTTCAGCTCCCACTCAGCCAGAGCATACTTCATAGTTGCCACCATCTTCATAGACTTGGTAATTTTCTGGATGTTTTTGATGGACTTCAGTCTCCTGGTAGTATCTTTCAGAGTTGCCATGTTTTGAACTTGGATCCATTGCGGCCGCATAGCGCAGGCTGACAGCCTGACAATACTCACCTGCAGAACATGGTGGAACCTTGAAGGTCAGGCAGACAGGGCTCACTGCCAGTTGTTGTATTTATTTTAAGTGAATGGGTATTTTATATATATATATGTGCCTGGTGCCAGAGGAAGCCAGAAGACGCCATCAGATCCCCTGGGTCTAGAGTTATAGCTGGGTGTGACCAGCCATATGCTGGATATTCTAGAAGAGTAGTAAGTACTCTTTACCACTGAGCCATTTCTCTATACCCCCAAATAAATCTTATGAAGTACGAACTGAACCAAGACAATATGCACAGAACAATCACTCTAGGGCTGTCTGGGAATTATACTAAAACAGCTGTTATTTGTGCATCCCAGAAAACTGAAAAATAAAACAGTCACTTTCTGATTGTGTCTCTGGGATGTGATCTTTTCAATCATCTGCTCTGTGCCTCATTGCCAAGACATGTGCAGGAAAACCGTCAAACCACAGAAGTCTCTGAAGACGTGGAGCCTTGCTGCCACTTCCTCATTCATCAGGGGTGGATGGAGGGCAAACAGGGTCTGCATGAGCCCCAGCAAGCTTCAAACAGACCTTTGGTTCTTGCTATATGATAAGATTTTCTCAGCCATCTGTTTAGGCCCCCAGACCCAGCATCTTCCTAATGTACACCAGACCAGTGGGTACATTATGTCCATTGGGGATTTGGAACCTAGATATTGAATGAGTGTTGGCACCAGCCATGTGGAAAAGAGAGTTTGTCCTTCAGCTGCACATACGTGTTTGAGGGTTGCTGGCATGCCTGCTGTCTGGTGTCTACTATCCAAATAATGTGTGTTCTCCACCTCTACATGTTTCTTTCCTCAGTCTGGCAACCACACCTCAGAGTACCAAGGGAGGGATATAATTCCCAGGCATCAAATGGGCGGGGGCAGCTATTGACATCAGTAAGACAACTTCCCTGCCTTTCCTGTTTGACATGGTGTGTTAATGGTATTTTAAGGCAGATCCAGAATACCCTGTGTTCCACAAGCAAGTTACAGTATCCTTCACAAATGAGGCATGCATGCTCTGAACAGCATCAGGATACTCTCTTGTCCAAAGCTATCTGAGAACTGGGCTGCTTTCACCCAGCATGGCCCTTTGCTTAAAATGAATGGAGTTGGTAGCACTGCACAGAACTTCATGCTGGCATCCGTGGCCAGTGTGAATGTCCCTGGTAGAAATACAAAAGCCTGTGAAAAACCTCACTCCACAAGTCAGATGAGCTTTAGTTTGTCGCTGTGCTGGTGTCTTCTTGCTAAGTTCAGCACACTCTGGCTGGAGGTCACTGCAGAGGGAGTTGTAACTGCTGTAAAGAACCATTTGTTAAACGGCTGGCTTTGTAGAGATGGTACTTACTTTTGCTTCCTCTGAGCTGGGATGTCTACACTGCATTTACCTTACTCTCATGTGTTTACTGTTGCAGTGTCTATGTTCTGAACACAGGCTTTAAGTTGCTGCTGTGTTGAAAACGGAACTGGAGTTGAGGGTGATAGTTAAAGCGTTCCACTCATTTCAAAGCTCTGAAGGAGACTACCAAGGACAGTATTCCCACTTTGTGCTCACTAGTGAGTACTTGGCAAAGCTTTTTAAGACATTCTAATTTTCCTCTCTGTACTTGGTTCCCCAATCCACACTGCCTGTCCTCCCTGCCCCAGAAATAAAGCAAAAGGCAAAATGCCTCACTCTGCAGTCAGCTGCTAGAAGGAAAAGCTGCATGTCTTAGTTGAGAGACCCATTGGTTTTGTTCTCTGAAAATAATTTCTGAAAGTTGTCTTTGATAATGCTGTTTAATTCCTTGAAGTTTTTAAATTTCTCGTCCTTGGGTGCTCTTTTTAATTACTTGAGATTAATCCCACCGTCTCTCTCTCAACTTGTCCTTTACAAGCTGGGCAGTTCTCCTTCTAAGCATATGTGGCATTTCAGAGAGAGCAGTGGTTCTGCCTCCACAACCTCACCCTCATCAAATCACCTGCATTGAGGGCTGCGGTGATGCTTCTGTCCCAGCCTGCTGGTATGTGTGAACGGTCACACTGCAGAAGTTGTGACATGTTTACAGTGGTTCCATCACAGAGTCTTTCCTGAGCAAACAAAAAGAACTGGTTTTGATACACCGTTACCCCGTGAGGAGGAGGGTGTGTTTTGTCGAAAAGTCCAGCACTGGGCCTACCAATAGGCCTATAACCTACATGTGAGAGTCAGTACGTCATTAGCTTGCATTAGCTTCTCTTTGCTCATCTCAGAGCCAAACACAAGCTTGTATCTTTTGTCAATCCTTTCTGGAAAGAAATGGGGTTCGGAATAAGGAGATTGTCCCCTGTACATGGTATTATGAATGTGACACCGGGGATAGTAAGTGTGTGCTAGAGCTACACTGTGGGTATATATCATCTAGTCAGATGTCCTGTTTCATCTGAGACTGACCACCTCAGAGCTGAGCTGCCCTGCCTATAACACTCAAAGTAATATGCATATACAGTACCAGAGAAACAGAAGGGGGTCTGTGTCACCAAATGTTCTTTACCTTGCTTCTTGTCTTAAAGGGGTGGCACCCCCCAGTGAGATTGTCTTCTAGGGCTTAGTGGAAGTGGCAAAGCCTAGCCTAACCCTGAAGATTCTTAAGCTCATGAACTCTAGTCATTTGAATAAGGTTTTATAGAAACCTTAGAAAGGGAGCCTTGCCTTGAGGCACTAAATAAAATAGTTTGAAATATATTATTTCAAAAAAACAAGTCAAAGAGAATGCTTTGGGGGTAAGGATTCTTGATATGCCAGGATTAGTTGATTTGAGAAAGAATTTTAAACTCTGTAAAATGTCATAGTTTTAGGTTCAGAAATCAGGGCTCTTTCAAAATCAGGCATGGGGACAGGGGAATTATTACAATATAGCTTCTTTGGAAAGAGTTTCTGTCAAGTCTTCAGGGTAGTATTGACATGTGGATCTACTTTGTTGGGGCTTCCTTAGCTAGGGTGCCTTGTGACCATTTGGCAGTAACTCCTCAAAATACAATTCCTGAGCCCTCGCTGACCTCCCTTTCCTGGTTCTAGTATCCTGTACAGCTTGGGTCACCTACCTTTCAACTTCCAGCATTCCCTAGAGTTGACTAGTTCGGGGCCTGGAATGTCTCTGAACACACCCACCCACTATGGCTGTCATCTCCACTGCTGTTGTCTCTGCCACTCTGCTAGTCCCACAAACAAGACACCACATTAGGCCTTCCTTCAATCTCTGGGAATGCCTTTGATTTCTAAACTTCTGATGACATAATCAACAGTTGGACCAATTGATGACCACACAGTCTCCTCATGTTCACACAGGTCAGAATTTCATTGCCTAAGGACCAAGCATTTTGCTATATCGTTGTGGGAAAGAAGAAAGAGGCTGTCACTATTAAGACTGCTCGCTAACACAATCCACACTTTGTCGAGTTGGGTTTGGGAAATGAAGTGAGAAATAAAGGCAAATCAGTTGATGATGAAGGAGAAGTAAGAAGCAAACATTTGTCTCACATGCCTCTACAAGCTGAAGTATAAATGGCTGGGCCTGGTGTGGGAGAACAGGGGCACATCAAGGGAGTCAGAGTGCAGGCTTGGGTCAAAAAACAAACCTTCTGTGATAATGTTGCATTCAGCCTATCCTGACCCCAGCCAGTCCTGACCCCTGCCTATCTTTTTCCCAGGCAGCCTTACCTCAGCTCCAACAAGCAAAGCCTCCAGCATTTTTGTCTGATTCACAGGCCTAGCTTGAAAGGCAGGAAGCACAGAGGCAGTTCAGCTGCTTCAGAAATGGCCCTACCCAGATTCTAAACATATGGGACAAATTGTCGTCAAAGTGAAGATAAGGTTTCCCCTATCACAAACATAAGAGGCGATTTGATCTGGCAAGTGAGGTGGTGGCCTGACTCTCGTAAACTGTCACTGAGCAAGGTGAAATATGCTATTTACCCACATGCCAGAGCAGGGAAGGTCTCCAGACAGGCACAGCCAAGCAGCTCTGGTTCTTTCTTGGATTCCTAAACTATAAGACATACTTACTGTCTGTGGTTCTTACAAAGAATGCCCAGAAATGTACCAAACTACAGGCCTATTTACTAAGTCCTTTGTTTCTTTCAAATGATCTTTATTTTCTATCTTTGGTTTATATATAAAGGTAGATAGTCTATATTTACTAACGTATGTGAGAGGGGGAAGGGAGAGGTGTGTGTGTGTGTGTGTGTGTGTGCGTGTGTGTGTGTGTCTGCAGGTATGTATGAAAAAAATACATGTGGAAGCCAGAGATCAACATCTGGTATCTTCCTCTATTCCTCTCAACTCTGTATTTTGAGACTGGGTCTTTCACTGGACCAGGAGCTGAAGTTTTAGAGAGACTGGCAGGCAAGCAAGCTGCTTGGATCCACCTGTCTCCACATCCCAGTGCTGGGATTGACTACATGTAACATGACTTTTACGTGGGTGCGAGAAAGCTGAACTCAGGTCCTTATGTGTATGGACCAAGGACTTTACCCACTGATCCATCTTCCCAGTACCTCGTCTGTATTTATTCTTATAGGGAATTCACAGTGTCCTCTTGTACATTACAGAAAGTGATGGGAGAAGGCAAATAAGCAAAGGGGAAATTGTGTTGTAACTACTATGCTTTGTACATACTGTTTTTATATGTCCAGGGGAAGCTTTTATAAACAGGCCAGTTTAGAAAGAGAAGCAGTCCCTTGTCTCTCCTGGCTGTGCAAGGTGAGATCTTTCAACATAGTCTCAGAAAAGCAGAGCTTCCCATATGCAGAAGAAATGAGGTCCAGGCCAGACTTGGAGCATGGCTATAAGCCTATCACTGGGTATATGGAGGCAGGAGGATAATGAGTTCAAGGCCAGCTTGGTCTATGTAGTGAATTCCAAGGTAGCCAGGCCTACAAAGTAAGACAGTTTCTGTCTGTTTTTCTGTCTCTCTGTCTTCCGATAAATAAATATCCTCATCTTCATTCTATCCTACTGTAAATCCCATATAATGAGGCTTAAGCACCTGCCTTGCTCCCATGGTCTTTATCAAAGTATAGATTCCTCTCTTTTAAGTGGAAAATTTATATAGTATGAACACATAGATATTTAAAAACTACTGATCTCTGCAGGAAAGTGCCAGTACCTCCAGAAAGATTTTTACCATCTTACTAACTACCTCCTGGCCTCTGTTTCCCATCCTCGGAAGCAGTTGGTGGAGGGGCAAGCTGCTGGAGAGTAGGGAGGGAGTGGGGGCGTCTTCCCACGGAACTCCTCCTCTCAGTCATTCCATCACCTTTTGTTCAGCATCAGGCCTCCACCATAGCTAGTGTTTGCTTTTTGTGAATAGCTACTGCATGGCTTCTCAGGTAAGCGTGGCCATCAACAAGACCCTGTCTGCTGGGTGGTGGTGGCACATGCCTTTAATCCCAGCACTTAGAAAGCAGAGGCAGGTAGATCTCTGTGAGTTCAAGACCAGTGGACTACAAAGCCAGCTCCCAGGACATCTGAGCTACACAGAGAAACCCTGTCTTGAAGAAGGAAAATGAAGAAACAAAGAACTCGTCTAATTTCTCTTCCCGATAGCTACTTTACAATATTCCTATTTCCTAAGGTGATTTCTTTGGGGGGTCTAATGAATGCAGGTGACCTCAGCAGAGAAGACAGGAAGAAAATGTAGCATGGGCTAGACATCCTGATATCTCTGGAGGCCTCAGCACTCTGCCCACAGAGCGGTTTTAAGAGATGTTTATATGAAGTTGATATAAACATGTTTCATGTGGAGTAACCAAGCTTTGCCAAGAATAGGTAGTTTGGGTAATTGATGAGGCGCCTGTGAACTCCGGTTACTCTTAATGACAACTGTGCCCTTGTTGGTATAAATCATAACACAGGAATGAAAATGATGAATATATTTGTCTGAATAGCTCATGATGTTTGCATCTTCTCTGTCCCAAGGGCAGTTAGGTCATGCTTGACGGTCTTCTTAGTAAATGTTTATGAAGTACTTTTGGTGAAGACCAAAATAGAAACCAAAACTTTTATTATCTTCCCCCTAAACCAAAAGACAGAGAAGCATTACTTAAAGTGTTAAACCAACACAAAGATAAATAAAAACTATTTTAAAGTAAGATGGTAATTGACAACCTGGACTTTGCATTATAAATAGTAGAAAGGTTCCTAGTAACTCACACACTTTTTTTAGTGGTGCAAGTCTCAGTCTGACAAATAGATAAAGTGAAGTTTACAAGATCCTCCCTCCTCCCTTCCAAAGGGAATGAAGCCAATGCTTAGAAGGGCCAGCAGCCCCACTTTGGCAGAGCACTCCATAGCAAGTCACTTCCCTTGGAGGCTCACCTGCACAGGGCCTCATTGCTTTGCTCAGGATGCCCGGCTGCATGTTAGA
The DNA here is from genome assembly GCA_019843965.1 of Rhynchomys soricoides. Lineage (NCBI taxonomy): Eukaryota > Metazoa > Chordata > Mammalia > Rodentia > Muridae > Rhynchomys > Rhynchomys soricoides. Next base: position 551,435 of record JADRCH010000110.1, read on the forward strand.
TAGTTTCAGACAGTTCTGCAATTGCAATGGCTACACCAAAAGTTTTCAGGTTTTTTCTTTTGAACCTGACTCCAGAAACATGTTTGTGAAGGACATTTAAAACTCTTTATCTCTTACTCCACATTGATTTGTTTGTATTCCATGCCTGCCTTCCACATGCCTATAAAACTCAGCTGCACCACAGTCAGGGCTGAGGCCACCTTCTGTATGTTTAAACTGAATATTCCTTTTCTGTTCTTTAGAAACATGCTCCCCCAGCAGAGCCCCTTTAAGACTCTGCATGTTGGCTCAGATCTACAGTCAGGTGTACCACCAGCAGAGTCACTGCCTTTGGTGGTGGTGCGTCATCAGCTCACATGCTTTTACATTTATCTGATGAGCCAGGTGCAGTGTTAACTCACTACTCTGGGGTTTTAAGAATAAAGATGCTTTAAGTTAATATTCCTAAGATCCAATGGAGTAAGTGTTCCATTCAACACCCTCACGGACCTAACACTTGTGTCGTCTGACCCTTCTGCTTTATCCCTATGATCTGCTTCCTACTAGAAATGACTGCTGTAATTACCTGGGTACTGATAGAACCAATGTTCACCTTTCCAGCAAATTTGATCCTGATATTTCAAAAAAAATGTAGCATACTGAGTGAGGTGGAACATGCTTGTAATACCAGTTCTTAGGCCATAACATGGTGTACATGGTGCAAGCCCTTCTCAAATGAATAAATACATAAATAAGTAAAAATGTAAAGATCTTGCTTACATGAAAATAACTGAAGAAGCCAGTGGGGGCAGCACATACCTTTAATCCCAGCACTCAGGAGGCAGAGGCAGGCAGATACAAAAAAACCCTGTCTCTGAAACTAAAATAAAATAACCAAAGTCTCAATACTTTTTCTATACAGCTTACTTAAAAATGTGTGTGTGTGTGTGTGTGTGTGTGTGTGTGTGTGTGTGTGTGTGTATGATCTAAACATGAGTTGAAAATATTTACATATTTCACTTGCCTGGAATATTTAAAACAGTCTTCATTTTAAGTCGTGTAGGGCTTCCTGGGAATCGCACAGCCTTCTCCACTGTTGTCTGTCCTTCAGCCAACACTGTTGTCTGTCCTTCAGCCAACACTGTTGTGGGTCTTCCGTCTTCAGCAGCCATTTTTACCCATCATGCATCTGCCTAGGATAAAGAATGTTATCAGTTGCACATGTTTGATAGCTGCATACTCAAATGGTTTTTTTTTTTTACTCGCTTTTCACTTGTTGGCAGTTCCTTTCAAGAACAAAGTATGAAGTGTCCGATGCTCACTCTTGACTGCCCGGTCAAACCCTCTTTCTTTCTCTTTCATCTTAAGGTAGCCATGTTTCTCCCAGAGCTTACAGAGTATGACACTGCTGTAGCCAGCAGAAATGATCCAGCAGAAAGGGAGTCCTCAGTATTGTGAGAAGTAACTGACTGGGCAGAACATGGGAAGAGAGGCTCCTGAGCTGGGAGCCATTTTCCTCCCTGGGGCCATCTTCTAAAAACAAACTTGACATAGTCCTTTGGATTATTGTAGCCCTTGGAAAAACTGCAAAAAAGCAATGTCTGGAATTTGGGTATTAACAAAAAATGTGTGCATGGTTTTGCTTTAAGTTAGGCATATTAATTATGTTAAATATTTTGCAAAAAAACTTTCCTCCTAGTATGAAGAAGTAAATTTAAGAAACTCAGAGACTTCTGTTGCCAAGTGGGAAATTATTCTTTTTTATTTAAACTCTGCATATTAATTTAAGGAACTTATGATTTTGTTGTTTATTATCAGTCTATTTTCAAACATATGGGGAAAGTCCACAATGGCAAAAATTTGTCTGAATTTTAAATTCACTTCTGTGGACCCTTTACCTGAGGACAATGGCTGACATATTAATAGATGCCTAGTACCTATTTGTTGAGTGATGAGTGAATAAATGAATGCTTAATATTATTCACCAGTGCTAATAGTGTTTCTACAACAATAAAGATATTCTTAGATGCAAGATCCAACTATTATTACAGTTAAGTGCACTAATGCTTGTTTTTAAAGTCTTCATTTGCATATACTAATGGATGGATGAGTTTTTGATTCAGGCTACAGGCAGAGTACCTGCTGTATATGGAAGCTGAAATGAGTAGAATAGAAAGGTGGTAAACAAGAGTTTCATAGCATATGGTTGTATTTAGTCAATTAAATGGATACAAAAAGTTAGATTTAATACTGAATGCTGTATACCTTTAAGAATATATTCACAGGGCAAGGCATGATGGCATATACCCTTAATTCTAGTACTCTGGAGGCAAAGGCATGCATATCTTTATGATTTTGAGACTAGCATGATCTACATAGTGAGTTCCGGGCTAGCCAGAAACCCTGAGACCCTACCAACAGATAAGTAGATATTGATAGATAGATAGATAGATAGATAGATAGATAGATAGAAAGAATATAGACAGACAGACAGATAGAGGGAGTGAGCCATACTGTGGTTTGTACCAGTTTGTAAAGTAGCAACTGGTGGTTAAACTAAATCCACAGATAGAAATCACTCAAATTCCTCCATCTTGATATTTTTCAAAGGCCTCCCACTTAGTGAGAATGTGAATGGCCTCCATAGGCTCATATGTTTGAAGGCTTGGTCTTTAGTTGGTGGAACTGTTTGGGAAGGATTAGGAAGTGCAGTCCTGTTGGAGGAGGTGTGACTCTGGGAGAATTGAGGTTTGAAAAGCCCACTCCAGTCTTAGTCTCATTCTCTCTGCCTCCATCTTGTGGATCAGATGTGAGCTCCTAGGTACAGCTCTCCAGCCATGTCTGCCTGCCTGCTGCCTTGCTCCCAACCATGATGCTCATGGACCAACCCTTTGGAACTGTAAGTCAGCCCCCAATCAAAGGCTTTATTTTATAAATTGCCTTGGTCATGGTGTCTACTTACAGCAATAGAACAGTAATTAACACAGGTCCTTTGGTAGTTTTATGAATACATGCTTCTTTACTAGTAGCTACAAGCAAGGGAATAGCCAGAGTCCTTGAAGTTAATGGGTGTTCTAACTACTTGAGTATTTTTTGGTTCTCCTGAATAGTTCTGTTGGAAAGGATAGGTTTTTATGTCATATTGAACTTGGCACCATTTCAGTAAAGGGACTTCAGAAACGTTGCAGTTCTGGAAAACACATTTTCAAGTAAAATAACTGGAAATGCATAGACTATATTAAATTCTATTATAATGTCTCTATGATAACTTGGATTTAGAAATAAGTCTCCATGCAATTGGCTGATTCATGCAGAAGCTGCATGGTACTTGTTCAATGAAAGGCAGTTAGCCCCGCCCCCCCAGTTCCACTGCATAAGCAAGGAAAGAAAAGAGGCTCAGGCCTGAAGCTCAGCCTCCCACCAACTGTATTTCCCGGTGAGCCCTTTGAATCCATGTACTTGATTGTCTTCTCCTTGCAGTGTAGTCCCAATGCTAAATGTAGGTGACTCCAAAGCCTGGTAAAGAGCAATCCCTAAAGACATCTTTACTTTCTCTTTCATTTGTTTGGTTCTGGTGTGTGAACAGACTGGCTTCCAGAATGAGCTGCTGTTCCTATGCTCCCAGGCACACTCCTGCTCGTCAGAGGCCCTGGCCAGGGATTTAGCAAACATTTTCCAGCTTTGTCATTTCAGAGACAGTAAAAGTTTTATAATACTGGTGCCTTATATCAACTCATTAATGTTCTTTATTTTTTCTAATGAAAAACTTTAAAAAAAAAAAAAACCTCCCGTTAAGCATTATGTCTCAAAAGGAAGGCTGTTTTAATAACTGAAAGATAATATGGCTTGTAAGTAGACTCATGCCCGGTAATCTCCTACCGGATGTCAGAAGGCTGGGTTGGTGCTGAGGAGAAGTTCTCACCAAATGAAGAAAGGCAGTTCCCTCCTTCATGATGAGAGCAAGGTACCCTCCTTCTCTCAGCAGCCCCCAAATGGACACAGGCTGAGACCAAGCATCCATCCTTCCTGTTTCTCCAGGGAGAGGAGGGGGCCTCAACCCTCCTAACAAGCTAGCTCAGCTGTTACCATTTAGGGGCCTAGTCTGTGGTGAGCCCAGAGCTTGGAGTCCTAAATGCCCATAAATTCAAGAGTCTGTTTTTAAACATGGGTAATGGAAAAAGACACACTGGAGAATAGGAGGGGAGGTGTGAAGGCCACTCAGTGTAGCAAATCAAATGGGCTTCTGACTTGACGCAGTGGAAACCCGAGGTAAGGAGAGCAGTGAATTATGTGGCTTGTGCAGGTCTACTATGAACCTTGATGTTAGCCAATCAGTGAATGGCTTGTTCCATCCCCAGCCCTGATGGCTCCAGGAATACTTAATTTGGGTTCTATTCTGTTAAAAGCCTTTAGTAAGGGACAACAGGGTCTGGAGTTCTGGGTTAGGGGCCAGTGTTGTCTTTAAACTCTGGCCAGTCTCCATAAGAAATACTGTTTTTACAAATCCCCAAATGGTAAAGTGCAGATGCTTCCTGACAGCTTGACTAAAGTTTGCAAACTTGAAAAGAACAACAGCAGCCTGTGCAAGTTATTTCAATAGTGACATAGTGATGTCCTCGTTGGCTGGCTACTGGACTCCTTACTCTGAGGAATTCACAAGGAATGTATCCAGCAGACAATTCAGGTGCACATGGCAGGGCACTTCAGGGATTTTGGTGGATAGGACCCAACAGAAGTTCACACAGCAGGGTGTTATCAGGCAAGCAGAGCCAGGGACTGTCACAGTTTGCTAAGAATTGTAGCAGCTGCAGTAGGCTCTCTTTCTCTTATTCCTGTGCTCATCTATTTGGAGACTGTCCTCTACGCCCTAGGTCTAGAGGTGGTGATTAAAGGCAAGCTTCCTGTTCTAGATCTTCATTGCAGACTTAGAGTAGGTCTAGTTTGGGTTAGTTCTGCACTTTAGAAAAAATTATCTTTATAGTTTTCCTAACCTTGTCTCACCTTTTTCCTTAGATTCATGTTAAGCTACTCTCTGCTGTTAGCACCAAGACAAGGTTATAAGCCTGGGGTCAGACCCAGCAAGGTCTCGAGGATGCAGTAAGAGAGTAAGCAGGCTTAAGACTGCGATGACCATGGGTTGATTGGTCCCAGCCAGTCAGGGATACTCAATTGTCTTAATGTAGTCATTACTAGCACCCCTTTCCAGTCCTAGGGGTACGCTAAGAGTTTAGATGATGAAGTACATAGCTGTCCTACTGACTGATGTCTGATTATATGACTGACATATAATCATCACACTTACCCAGGTCTTTGTGATGGAGCTTAGTGTGCAGTCTCAGTAACAACAATGCACACTTGAATAACAAGCCTCCCCCCAACACCTCCAGAGGCCAAGAAGAAGTTGTTCTAGATCTTGGAGTTTCTGAAACCTGGCCAAAGACTCGTCTCTTTTATAGCAATCTAATGTCCGGTGCTACAAAGAGAAACAAGCACCTTACCACACCAGAAATGCAGGGTTGGGGTGAGGGTATAGTTTTAGAGTCTGAATGTTCTTGATTAGTGATGTAGAGTAAGGCTTTTTATCCTTTGGTGATAAAGTGGCCAGTGCAAATAGGAAATGTCTCTTCACAGTATTGTATTGTGAGTCACTAGGAACACACTCAAACTCAGCATTGGCTTTCTACTGAATGTTTATTGCCTTTGCACCATCTGAAGGTTAAACCTCTTGTAAGTGGAAGACCATCTGCAGAATGTGCCTGTGATTGGCCTCTTTATTTATTTTCAAGAGTTATTTTTATTCTGTGTATGGATGTCTATACACCCATAGAAGCCAGAAGATATTGGAACCCTTGGAACTGGAATTACATATTGTTGTTAGCCACCAAGTGGGTACTAGGAACTAAACCTGGTTCCCCTGGAATAGCAGTCACTGCTCTTAAACACTGTGTCATCTCTCTAGCCATCACCCCCCTTGAAATTTATGCATATATCTAAGTGTATGTACTCAGAAGTGTACAAGAGCATTGGATCCCCTTGAGCTGTTATTTCAGGCAGCTGTGAGCAACCTAATGTGGATGCAGGAAACCAAAGTCCAGGTCTTCTGCCAGCTCCCTTAGCCATCGAGCCATGCCTCTAGCCTCCCATTCCCCACATTGGCATCTTAAGCACTCTTCAGCAAGCATGTGGTCTTCCAGTTTGAAAAAATTTGTTTTCAAATAACATGTACTTCTTTCTGAATTGTACATTGAGAAAATAAAACAAATCTGGACTTAAAGTCAGGCTTGGGTTTGAAACTTAGCCATATAGAGTAAGACAGGCCAGTTGACTTTTTCCAGATTTCTTGTCTGATTATTGAGGATCCCCCACATCTTTTTCTTGTAGTGATTCTTGTAAAGATTTTGACATAGTGTTGCTGAACAAAAACCCATTAGATAGACTAAAATGTTTCTATTACTCAGAGCTCTAAGGGGAAAATAACAGTAAGTGGATTAAGAATGAGAGCTAATGTTTTACAACAGTGTCACTAATAATAAATGGCATTTCTTCAACAAAGAGATGATGAAGTAGGTAGCCCCCAAGAGGCAGGAAAGGAGGTCAAACAAAAGCATCCCTGGGCATCTGAAGTATCAGTACACATGACTCTTGAGAGATGAGGTCAAGGCAGTGATTATAGGAAGGTGATATGGGACAACACCATTGCTGCCATGGTTTTCTGGCCAAGAGAAGTGTTGGGGCTGTTGCTATGGCCACTGATTTCCTATGGTCAAGGCTTTCTCAGGAGAATCTTAGCTCTCTTGCAAAAAAAGAAGCCCGTCCTGCTATTCAGCTAGATGCTTTAGGAAGCAGTTGTTCAGGAAATATGGAGATTTGGCCATTACCTCTCACTTTTCTCTAACGTCTCTGAATCTTTTAGAGCCTCTTTACATCATATCAACAGTGTTTCTCCAATAATGCAAGCTCCATCTTTTCCTTCTGTTGAGAAGCCTGGGCTAATTACTGTTTCTCACCAGCTCACGTCCTCTCTTGCCTCAGTTTCCTCAGCCATAGAATGAGGCATGCTGGCAGGCTAAGGTCTAAATGAGCACATCTGTGCACACGTATGTGAGGGCATGCTGGTAGGTGAAGGTCTAAGTGAGCATATCTGTGCACACGTATGCCCCTATGTATATTTGTGGTCATCCATTCTTTCACCAGGCCCCCTTCCCTCCTCTGACAGAGCTATTCTAAGTGTGCTTCTGCCAATTTTTCACTGTTTCTCTGCTGCTCTAGAATTCCTAACATGCTGTCTCCTCTTCTTGGACCCCTCTTTTATGGCCTTACTTATCTACTTTAAATAGAAAAACTTAAATGCCATCTCTATGAAGACTTTCCTAACTCTTCAGATCTTGGTTGACTTGGTGCTCATTCTTTAACATGGCACTCGTCAGTGGTGTCTGTCAGTCTCCATGTGTTTAATTTGTCTGTAATGTTAATCACACAGGGTGGTGATTGTCAGCTGCTGACCAGCCTCACCCTACTAGACACTCTGTTCACAGACCCGGTTCACTTTGCCTCTCCTCCCCAGCACCTGGTCCATAACACCCACTTCAAATGGTTTATCTGGTAATTCCTAAATGAATCCATGATCAGCACAGCTTTATTTTCTTCTTCTAAATCAAATACCTGAAGCTGGAACTTTAGAAAAAGTTTGTTTAGTTTTTGTTGAGAACTGAAAAGTTCAAGATCGAGCAGGCCTATGTTTTTAGCCTCTGTCAGTAGTCTCCTTGGCTGTGTCATAGCATGGAGAGAAAGAGGAAGAGGATAATACAGAGGACACCAAGCTCATGGGGTCATGTTTGTCAAAGCCCCCTCTCCTGAGGACTGAGGTCCTACAAAAACTACATTAACTTTTCCCCATGACCTAACTCCTGCAAGCCTCACCCACCTCCTCAAGGTTTTGCCACCTCCCATCACCATGATGTGAGGATTCAGCCTCCATCCAGCTCATGAACCTTTGAGGACAACTACTTCCAACCCATAGCAGAGGCTAATCAGGAAATGCTTTCCCCAGGAATAAATGATTCCAGTTTTCATAATCATATGTGGAGTGTGCTCTTACTAAGTCTTATATTACACATTATTAAGATAGCGGATATATGGAATTTCAGAATTCACTTCTAATTATTAGGATTTAAAAAATAAAAAAAGATTTCCACCTAAAGCCCAGTTTTTTGTGACATAAAACATAATTGGAAATTTTCTCTTAATTTCCTATGCTTATTTATGATATTTTGGAAAGAACTTTTGCAGGAACTCAGTTTGGTCCATAATTGCAAAGGTCTAGCAGTGACAGTGACCATGGCGTGCCTGCCATTCTGTACATGGGGAAAGAGGAAATAAGCTGGTAGTGATCAACAGAACTCAGCCGTGACCTGCAAAACTGTAGTGCTGTAAAATCTCTGCTGTTCTCAGAGATCCACTGAGGAGATCCTCTCAAGTCTGTGAGAGCTATGGGGGCCTAAGGTGAGCCCCTTGGGGACATCTTTATGTGGACTGCCTCTGTCCCTGATCTTACCCTGTATCTTCTTCTCCTTTGCTTGTCATACGCCATCTGCTACATCAGGCCTCTGCAGAAGAGGACTCACTTCACATACCTCAAATCCTAAGTGTCAGACATAGCTTTGTACTAACCAAGTACTAGGAAGTGTTCTATGCATAGTAAAACACAGGAAGAAATCTTTAGGTTATGATGATTTACAGTACGAAGCCTGGGGCCATTTTTAAAAAAATACTCAGAGAAGACTAGAAAGAAGCACAGCAAATGCACAGGCTGAACTCTTGGACCATTGATTATAGGTTCCTTGTTTCTCATAGTTTTCTAGATCTCCCACTCTTTTAGTGGGTCTTTTTAAAGCAGCAAAATAAGTGTAACAGTTTAAAACAGAAAACAACAACAAACCAGTCTGTTGGTGGCAGCAGATTTGAGGTTTTGAGACCTTAAAGAAGAAAGGTCAGAACGGGCTGTGGGAGCTCAGGAGGTGATGGATGAACCCAAGGTCCATGTGCTCTCCAGACATTTCCCTGTGTCACAGTGTCATCAGAGGCAGTGGCCTTTCCTGTCTGGCTCTGCACACCCCCACTCTCTAACAGCGGCTGTCGCTACGATGTATGTGTTCCTAGTGTGTTCTGACTCTCCGACAACTCCGTTTGTTCCTCAGAACCACAATAGACGGTGGCTTATCAGCCCTGGTTTCAAAGGGAGGAAGGGTTGGAAGATTCTCAGATGGGCAGGAGGTTATGGCGTATACATCAAATCCTGTTTTGTCTGACTCCAAAGGTAGGTAGCCTTGCCTTCACAGGCCTCAAACTGTGGTACTAAAGACCAACTGCCATCCACAACCTTGGAACCTTTCCAGGCCCCCTCTCAAGTCAGCCCCTCTCCAGTTCTTTGCTTTGTGATGATGGCGCCATTCATTCCTGTTGGCGTGAGCCCTCCAGAATACGCCAGGGTTCCATGAGTGCAGTCCATGCTCAGCATCAATGGGGTCCTGCAGGATGGTGATTGCTGGCCCACTTCCATCACCGTGGAGCCCCAGGGTGTGGTTGTATAAAGAAATTTAATTTTGAAATTCCAAAGAAGCATGATAGGTTTTTCTTTATTTCCTCCTTACTGCTCTTAGAATTCATGAGGGGGCAGGGTTGGCTGGTACTTGGGGGCCCCAGGTGCAGTTTTAAAACAACCAACAAGCTTTAGTAACTCCTAGCCATGTCTCAGGTGCCAGGTAAGTGTTCACCGGAGAGCTACAACTGCTTAAAAACTGTCACTAAGAGTTCCCTGTGAGGCAGTTGGAACGCGTGTCACCAGCAAGCTGTGACCAGATTCTCTTGCTTCTTATTTCCTGCTGGGAAACAGTGAACTCGTGGTTAAAAAACATTTGTGTTTCCATGCCATAAAGTTAAAAGGCGATGAAAATAGTTATGCATGCATGTCAGTGTCTGCCTTGGGGCGTCCACATGCCATGAAGCATGTGACCACAAGATGTCACTATGGCACCAGTCCTGGATGTCAGAATTAAAATTGGTTTCTAACTCCTGAGAAGCCCAGTTACTGGAACTCCTGCCAGTGTCTTCCTGCTACAGCATCAGCTATGAGCCACATGTCCCTGCATACTTGTCCAATGGCCTTGTAGCTTTTCCTACTCTCTCCAAATCTTACACCACACATAACCTTGAGTTCTCCTATGTTCATACTGTATCAACATATGTATTCACGTTTTCACAAAATGATATGAATTATAGCATAGTTTAATCTCTTTGATGGGATGGGGAGAAATGATATCTGCTAAGAATTACTAGCCTTACCTCATCTGCAGTGTGCCCTCCTCTTCTTCTTTTTTTCTAGCTTAACCCATAGGAAAAGAAACCTAAAACATACTAGCCAAGCAAAGGCAGGCATGGTACTTGAGGGAAAGATTATGTACTTGCAGAGGCTTCATGGGAAATATCCAAAAGGTCAATTTACTCTCAAAGCAGTAGGTAGGTTAGAACAACTTTTATATTGTGGAAGGATGAACCCATGGTCATCCTTCCCACAGTCAACTAATAAAGTAGCAGCAGAGCCTGGATTTGGACGAGTCTGTTTTTCCAAAAAGCCGGTGGGGGGAAAAAGCCATGTCACTGTTGTTCAGATACCCATATCCATAAACCACAGGAGCCTTAAGAATCCATCCCAGAGCAGGGCTCATGCCTGCAATTGCAGCAGTCGGGCAGATTAGTGCAAGTTCAGGACCAACCTACATAACAAGTTCTAGATCAGCCTTCACTATAGAGTAAGAACATGCTTCAAACAAACGACAAACAACAATATCCAATCAAGCATGTGTTCACCACATTTGTTGAACATCTGGCTATAGCGCAGGGACCACGTTATGAATAGCATATCAACCTATTCATTCTCTTCCCGTGATAGACTAAAGTCCATGGTGCATTGGTGGGCGGAATGGGGGGAGGTGTAGGACATTGACATATAGGTTAATGAGGATGGGGGAGGGCTGGCTGGAGGGGTTGCTCATACAGGAAAAGGCTCTGTGCAGCTCTAGCTGCAGCTCTCCTAGAGCCGTTCCTTAGATCAACCTGAAATCTACTGAATGGCTGTTGCTAAGGTCACTCCTCTCCTGACAGTCTATGATTCGGAGATGGAATGCGAGGATGGGGTATAATCCAAGCCCACAAAGGTGGCCGCCCTCATGCCTGTGGAGCAACTGTAAGAGTAAGGTGTTCCTTTCTTTAGATGGTTTGACCAAGAAGACAGATAGAAACAAGACCTTTGTTTGTCTGATCCTTTTGAGTTTTCCAATGTCTAGTGTAGAGGCAGAAGCTGTTGGACTTGAAAGTCCACATGTCTGGGCAGCCCATCCCACAAAGACACAGAGACTGAGAACGATGCAAAAAGCAAGAGGTCTATTGAATCCAGTGCACTGGGGCCGCCCTGCCAACAGGGCAATGGCGACCCAGGGTTAGTAAGGTGCACACTTTTTATACACTTTTCTGGGGCAGAGCTTGGCAACAGCATGAAAGTGTAGGCTCGCATTGGTGGTTAATTTTGACCTTTTTTATGATTGGAGGACCATGGTGGTAACATCAGCCTGTTACCACCCACCTGTGGCTTCAGCCTGTCTTTGACAACAAAGAATTCTGTCCATTGTGTGGGGCCTGAGGCCTATCTGCACCTAGCCTTGCTTTTTCATTTTCTAACAGTTATCTTTGGCCCTTCTGACTATCTGGAATGTTTCCCAGTCCGGCTTATCAGCCGCCTTTTGTCTCTCAAGGCCTCACAAAGCTTCTGGAAAGATTTGGGAGGGACCCTACCTAGGAGAGGCTTCTGGAATATAAATTTTAAAGTAGTGTGTCTGTGTGAGGAACTTGGCGGGCATCTGCAGAGGAGCCACAAGGATGACTGGACATGTGAAAAAAGACAGGGAAGGAGAGGTTAGGGCAATGGGTTATGTAAGCTGGAGCCCTGCCAAGGGAACTCGGGCTAGCTTCTTTGAGAATAAGACTCTCAGTATCTCAGTGCCACTAGTCAAGCTAGCCGTTTTTATCCCTATCAAGACATATTCCAACAGAACCATGGTGGAATTGTCTTCACCACAGCTGTGAAACAGAGGAGACATCATGGAGAGATGTTTATTAATTTTCTCTTCTTCCTTACTTGAATTTTAGTGTAATTAAGATGCAGGGAAGCTTTAATTTTACCCTGTCAAATATATTGACTCCATCTCTTGCTGGTTTAGAGATTGATTGCCTCAGAGACTATCAATGGTTATAGGATCACAATAGTTGTAATGGGTTACTTGTAGGGTGAGTATACAGTCTTTAATCCTTGTGCTAGGGCAGCAGGCCTACCTGTAGCATGTGGTCACTGACTTGGGAGCTGTCCTGTTAGAGTGATCTTGAAATGTAAATCTCATTCTCTCCTGCATAGAAGCACCTGTGGCTTCTCATTGCTGGAGTAATCCTCCCTCCCTAACCCACAGGCGGAGAGACCTTGGCCTTGGGACATGGTTCTTTGCACACAGCACATTTTTCACTCCTAGGCCTTTGCCTTGTTCTCCGCCCCAGGCCAGTCCTTTCTCACCTTTGCCCAGCTGGCTCCTTCTTGGCTTTTGGGCTAGAACATTGCCTCCTCAGTAGGACCTTTCCTACCTCACCTCCTCCTCCCAACCACTTCACCCAGTCTCCTTTTCATCCCTTAGATTGTTTCTTTCAAACAAATGATCACATATCCTGTGGTGATCTTTTTTACTAAAATGCCCATGTCATAAGTATAGGATTTCATGGGCTATGATAACTGGCTTTCTGTCCCTATAATAAAATTACTTGGATCTAGATAACTTTATAAAGAAAGAGGTTTCTTGAACTCATAGTTCTAGATGTCCAAGGGCATGGTGTCAGCGAGAATTAGCTGAGTTCTGGTGAGACAGTGAAGGTGGATGGCATGTGCCTGAGTGTGTGAAAGGAAGAGATCAAATCTCGAGACACAACCCCAGAGAACATTATGGAGAACTGGCTCACGGTCCTAAAAGGATGATCTTTATTTCTTGGGTGGATAACGCCGTGATGACAAAACAAGCTTCCACTAGGCACTGCCTCTTACAAGCACACAACACTTCCCAATCCCAGGGGCCATGCCTCCCCAGGGACACACTCAGGCAATGCCTAAACCTCAGCCCTGGCTACTTTACCACATCCGGTCCGGGCTATACCAGTGCCCAGGACTCAGCTTTCCGGTAGATTGATGGGGGACAGAACTGAACAGCTCCCCGAGCACAACTCCCATGGAGAGTAATCTCTTACCTTGCAGAGGTCTGAGGTGTTTGAATGAGACAGTGAATAATGAAGAAAAAAGCAGATTCCCCCTTGGGGCTTCATTTAGGACCTTGATGGGCTTGTCAGGGAAGGGGAAGGTTTGAGTCCATTGCAGGAGAAAGGCGAACAATAGAAAATGAGATAATGACATGTTCAAGAGCAAGGGCAGCCAGCAGGCATGTGAGATGAGTATGTTTGGTGTAGTAAGCAAACCAGTAAGCTTTGGTGTTTGTGTCTTGATCTTGAAAATAATGTCCAATGGCTCCTGTCTGTCATCCTCTCTCCTCTGGTCTAAGTGAGTGCAGGGTGAAGGTGTGGGGAGAAAGCTGGCCTCTGTACACACTCCTTGGTGTTGGCATTGAAACAGCAGAGCAAAAATAGCCAACCTCAAGAGTGTGTAGGCAACTATGAATGCCCTACTATTCCAGGGATTTGAATTCAGTTTATGGGTTGCCCCGGTCTCTGATCCCTCCAGGTTCCAGTATGTTTTTAACTCCTGGAGAGGCTAGAAAATGTAAGAAAGCAGTATGCAAATGGTTTGATGTGAGCTCCTTCTGGCCTCTAAGATGCCAGAGAAGAGGAAAGATGGGGTTGCTGGCTGGCTGGCTTGTAACAGTCTCCTGTAGCTGAGCCTGACCTTGAACTCCTGATCCTCCTGGCTCCACCTCCCAAAAGCTGGAATTACAGCTGCAAGTCGCTCTTCCCAAATATAAGCTTGCAGGTTTTCCCACTGATTTAAGGTCATCCAGTCTTCAGCAAAGGACTGACATAGGTAGCCGGCTAAATGACTTGGCTGTGAAGCTGGGGTAGCATTTCACCTTGCAGTTCATGCGTACTATGGCTGTCATTCAGATGCCACTGGTGTGTGAAGGGGCAACATTCCCTCTGCTGTAACCCACCATTGGAAGAGAACTTGTTTGGGGTGCAAGCCTCAAGGAACAAATGTCCTCACAGGAGAATGTGGAGACCTCAGTGTCTGTCAGGGAGATGTGGGGCCTGGGTCGTTGGAGATGGGTGGCCCAAGTGGATCTTTTTCCTGGGTTATCTGTCAGGAGCACGGTGGCTGCTACTGAAAGGACCCATAGCAACAGACTGCTGAGGCCTATTTCAGGCCTTTTTTGAGCATAGCATTTTTTTCCCTCACAAATCCTTTACTTCTTTTGGAAAACGATTTTTTAAGTGTTTGTGAGCGTACCTCTGTGTGTGCACACATGTGAGAGAGTGTGTGTGTGTACATGTGTATTTTATAGCTTCAAAGCCTAAAATATTTTCAATTACAAACTCTTCTAAAAATATCTTAAGCACACAGAAAACTGCAGCTGTCTGCCCCTTTTTATTGTCTCTGAATATCATCTGCTCTCTCATTTTTAAACAAACTTTTTGTTTTAGTTTTAAGTTTACAGAAAAAAAAAATACAGACTTATTTAGCATTCCCAACCACAGTTTTGTTTTTTGGTTTTTTTTTCCATATTACTGACATAACTAGAGTAGATTCTTGCTTTGTTTGGATTTGCTTAGTTTTGACCTGATGTCCTTTTTTGATAACCTGTAACAGTTAGCCAGTTTCCCCATAGCCTTTGTGACTGTGTCTGTTCAGTTCCTTAATTTTCAAAATGAAAAAAAAAACAACAACAAAAACCTATTCCCTTTCCCACATGGTTCCTGGAATTGCCCAAAAGAATCTATGCCAAAGTTCTCTGAGGACTCTGAAGCTGTCACTTTCCGAATTCTGAAAGTGGGACTTACAGAGCTGTGGATGACAGAACCCTCCCCCTCCCCTCCCCTCCC
>JADRCH010000110.1:571548-641745 GCA_019843965.1 Rhynchomys soricoides
GAGGCAACAATTTCCTGTTTACCTCTACTCCAGAACTCCTCAAAGATTAACATCGGACAACCAAGAAGTATTGAGTTTTCTGACACTTATATTTCTCACTGCTAGCTGGAGGTCATGGCACAGATAGATCCCCAGGGGTAGAGAGAGAAACACTGCCCAAGTCACCCCTATGATTCCCTGTGAATCACTGGTCAGTGGCTTCTGTACTTGGAATTCCTGGAGCCAGAAGCCAGTGTCCTCTTGAGAAAAACCAATGCTGTTAGCCTTTTCTCTGTTCCTTTCCCATGTCTCTTAGCTGACGGTGGTTGAAGAATATGTGGATTTAAAACTTAAGTATAGCATCCATTTGGGTGGCTGTTAGCCTGGATTTTAAACCACTGTTTTTACAGCTGTAAGATCTACTGCTTGAGTTGATTTAACAAGCAGCCATGGGTTGGTTTCCAGCCCAGGTCTACCATTAGTTGCTTTCAGAAAAGTTGATCTTGGGCCCATTGCTAGGAAAGTTTGCTGTGATTTTTATTAAAATATTAGAGGCAGTTTGTTGTTCTTGCTGACCATACCCTGTGTCTCTAAACTAAGGAACACATGATCAGTGATTCAGATATGAGTACTAAAATTAAGGATTGCTGCCTGGCTTGGAGTCTCCTGGGACAAGTTTCTTCAGTCCTTGTCCCACTGTGACCCACAGTGGGATAGGATTAAGGACCAGCACCATCAGTCTCTCCTTAATGTTCCTGATAGTATTACTGTCCTTGGCTACTGAATCAGAGAAGCCTATAACCTTCAGTTACCCATGACACTGTTACCTAATCAGATTACCAGACTGCTTTGATCATTTAAGGGCAGTGCTTCTAGGAGATGCCCTTAGTATCATCAGCAGTATCGGAGTCACTGGAATCTTGTTTGAAAGGTTGGTGCCTACTGCTACCGGACATGCACATCAGAAACCCTAGGTGCCCCTCCCCCCTGCAGCTGGACCAGGCCCTGCAGGCAGCTTGAGAAACTCTTTAATATTCTAGTACATGATCCATCCTGAATGGCCTTCTGTTTCTGTAAAGGAGTCAATGCTGGGTGCTGGTCCAGAAGAAAACATCCACAGGGCTTACCCTATCCAACACTACTGTGGCTCTCAGGCCTGGATGAACCGTATGCAGGTGCTTCACATAGTGGGTCTTTCATCCAGTTCAGTGAGAGTAGCTGGGACTGTGCTGGAGTGTGAACATACTGTAACACTTTGGGTGGGGAGATGGCGCACACTGGGACGCAGAGGAAAGTCACTCTATGGAGATGCGGGTTGAGACAAAGGAAATGCCTGCAAAGTTTTTCTCCAAGTTTCACTTAAGGACAGACTAACAGAAAGATAAAACCTCCATTTAAATGCAACACCAGCAGTGGGGAAAATACCAGCTATGATTGCTCCACGTGCACCATTCAGCCCCACCCCTGAGCCTTGCCTC
This sequence comes from Rhynchomys soricoides, assembly GCA_019843965.1. Lineage (NCBI taxonomy): Eukaryota > Metazoa > Chordata > Mammalia > Rodentia > Muridae > Rhynchomys > Rhynchomys soricoides. The sequence goes on from JADRCH010000110.1 coordinate 573,006, forward strand.
TCAGAGGCACACCCTCTGGCAATGCCTTTGAACCCGAGTTCTCCACTGAAGTACTCATAGGGGCTTGCTTGGTCCTTCAGACCTCACAGCCACCTGGAGAGCACACTTTGGGTCTATACTGCCCAATCTTGCAAATGTGTTACCAATAATACATTTTCTCACAGGCAGGTAAGATCTTTTATGGTTTGACTCCGAGAGGTTTTCTTGGTGTGTGTGTGTGTTTGTGTTTAGAAGAAAAGAACTGTTTACGTAACAAATAATTCCTTATTCGTGAGTCTCTCCACCTTGTACTCCTGAAGTCAGGTGGAGATTTAATGTGAAATATGAACTGTCTTTGCCAATTGCTGTACCCTGTTGTCATGGTATATGCCAGAAATAAAAGTGACTGTTTTCAGTGACAGATCAAAATTTAGTGCTATGCTGATGGTTCAGAATGAAGGTTTTCTTTTCTTTTTCCCCCTCTTTTTGCACACGAATGAAATACGTATCCATGAATTTCTGGTTATGATTTAGCTGACCAGGTAATTCAGTTATAATTATATTATTTTTACTCCTAGAGATCATTACTTTGAGTGAAAAGTTTCAACATCTAGACCATTAAGATGTGGATGCTGAACAGTATTTAAAATGAAGGGGTTTTTTTGTTGTTTTGTTTTTCTGGACTGTGAAACAGCTTTATGGGCAAGTAGGAGCTAGAATATGATTGTGTTTAAAATTAAATGAAAACATGGACTTTTTTAGTTTTAAGTTGACTCCCAGTGATTCTAGGCTGCCTTCTGTGACCCATCTCCTGTCCTTAAGTCCCTACAATGAAGCAGAGAGACATGTCAAACTAATGTGTAACGCCATTAACCTGAGGGCGTGGATATTGTAAAAGGGCCATGGCGCACAAGCCGTGAACATGGTTTATGTTTATTTTACATGTTTGTTTTAGACGCGATATACGTTAAGATTGATATTCCTTTTATTGGTAAGTATGGGTTTAATCTACTCTCTGGAGCATCTTTGTCTTTAAAGTCCTATATTTCCCAGGCTCTGATCACCAGCGTGTTAGAGATCATCCTCCCTTGGATTTGAGAAGCCAGCTGTTTGTAAGGCGCAATGATGATGTGGACATTCACCAACCTGAATTGGGTTCTTATGACCACTGCCTTCTACCTGCCTTTAATGTAAGGGAGGACAGACAGTGCTGTCTAACCTCAGACATCCCCGAGGGGGGTGAGCCTTTCAAGGAGACCAACCTTGAGATCAGTGTTGTCTCCTTGTGATCACAAAATATTTTTGTTTCATATTATCAAATAGGACTAGGGAGATAGTTTAATCAGTAAACTTTAAGTAGGAGAACCTGAATTTGATCCCCAAGAACTCACATAAAGAAAGCTAGGCACGATAGTAAGTCTTGTAATCCCAGAGCTGGGAAGATAGAGACAGGCTAGATTAGTTAACTGATGAGTTCTAGGCCAGTGAGATACTCTGTCTTGAAAGAGAATTTTTGGTAGCTGAGTAATAATACTGTATGCAAACATGTTTGTTCTTACATAAGTGTTTTAAAATAATGTAACTTGAAGCCAGATGTTTGAACATAGACTTTTTTAGAAGGCATGATACCAAATCTGCAACGTGAACTTTCAAGAGGCTGTAATTGAATAGATTTAACCCACATTTATGAGACAGGAGAACCCTCTAGGTGATTATCCTTTTTCCTCCTAAGGGCTTTTTTCCCCTAAACTCTGTATGTCTCTTGTCTGTTGATTTGATTAATGAATATTTCGCCCACTAAAATTGACCATTAATTATTTCCTTGGGTTGCAGCAATAATTACATCTTTCAAGTAAAATCTAATTAGCATAATAAGCAGAAAACACCCTGCCAGGTAATATGGGATTTCGGGGAACTAGTTAGGGAAGACCTACCTAGCTGGTCCACTGTGCAGCAGGGGGAACTAGTTAGGGAAGACCTACCTAGCTGGTCCACTGTGCAGCAGGGGGAACTAGTTAGGGAAGACCTACCTAGCTGGTCCACTGTGCAGCAGTCAGCATTTGTCGCCAGCTGGATCCCAGCAGCTGCATTTAGACTAAATCATCCCAGAGTGGCGGTCACTATGAAGTGATAGCTTTGTGAATAGTCTTGTCAGGAAGTACTACTTAATGGCACATAACTGTGTTGTGTTCAGTAATTAAGTCCTATTACCATTCATCCATTTATTGGCTTCTCTGTAATCATAATTACTTGACACATCTGTGCTAAGTACTAGGGACAGAAGGGAAGTCAGGAGCTGGTTTTGGAGAGGCTGAATCTGTTGGGAACAGCAACACTGCAATGTGATTCATCCTTTCACTAGGTGGTGCACTAAAGAAGGTTCTACCTTGTAGTGCCTTTCACTAGGTGGTGCACTAAAGAAGGTTCTACCTTGTAGTGCAGTAGAATGCACTGGAAAGACGTAACTTTTGGAGTAGACCTTAGAAGATAAATCTAAGGATGATCAAAGAGAAGTATGTGAGCTCTTCCAGGTTGTGAGACAATGTGTACCACAAAGGTGTATCATCCAGCAGCAAGAGGGTTAAATTCAGGTACAGGGGGCAAAAGAAGCCGAGGTACCCAGGACCAAGTAAGAGCAGGATGCGGAAAGAGCAGAAGTGACAGTATGGCCAAAGCCTGGCGAGAATGGCATCCTGGAGGAGGGGACACTGTCATAGCCATGGTTCCCAGTAGACAATTGCAGCCACTGTCCCAAACCATACCTGGTGGGGAGTAGTAGGGCAGAAACCTGCCCACCCTCTCCTGTTACACTGTCATTCCATCCGTGCCTCTAATGGAGAACCAGCCACAGAAGAGCCAGGACAGAGCACGGGGTTCAGAACAAGGCAGGTTCAGAAGAGCAAGCAGGCTAGTGTGAGAACAGGAAGGGTAGTGTGCAAGTAAGATGTACATAGGAGGCAGGGACCTTAAGAGCCGCTGGGTGGAGGCCCTGAAGGGACAGCAATTGAGAGACATGCTTGCAGAGTTTGATTGGTGCAGCCAAATTGTAAATATTTTGTATCCTAAGATTATATTATCATTTAAATAATAAAGAAGGGCTTAATGCTTCACATTGATTTGTAATTTAGCAAGATTTGTATTCTTAAACATCTCCAGTTAGGACTTACTAGTAGGTCATGCGATCAATTTAATGAACTGTCCTAATATTTGAAGAAATGAAATTTATTAATCAAGGTATATTACATGTTGGTAAAGTTATTTTTGAGTCTGGGAGATTAGTGTGCTAGTTAGAACTTAGAATGTATATCTAGGTGTGGATTGCAGTGAAAAGTTGAAAAGTTCGTTGAATAAAGTGAGAGTCAGCTGAGGAGGAGACAGACTGGAAGAGCTTGAAGACGTTCTGCAGCTAGTGGTTTTAAAGCATATTTTATCTCTAGATTCCCTCTTTTTTTTTTTTTTTTTTTTTGGTTTTTCGAGACAGGGTTTCTCTGTGTAGCCCTGGCTGTCCTGGAACTCACTCAGTAGACCAGGCTGGCCTCGAACTCAGAAATCTGCCTGTCTCTGCCTCCCAAGTGCTGGGATTAAAGGCGTGAGCCACCATTGCCCCACTTCTAGATTCCTTTGAAAGGCCATGTTCTAGCCCCACCCCCACACGATTCAATGTCTTATGATATTGTGGCCATATCTAGACTATTAAACCTTGTCTTCTTAAGTCAGTCTAGAAACTCCGTTAACATCTCTGCTTTCCACTTTCTGAACTCTACTGATCAGAAAGCTTACCAAATCCCAAAGTCCCCCGAGCCCCACTGAGGAACCTGGGGTCTTGTGTTTGCTTTGATAATGTCCGTTTTACTGAAACATGATACAGAACCTTCACATTTTGTTTGGATCCCGATATCTCTTCCAAAGCATTCCAAAGAATTCCATGAAGCACCTTTTTAATAGAAAAAAAAAACAATCTAGTAGGGAAATATCAATGTGGGCTGTTCTTGTCAGGAAGAAGAGAGGATATGACACATCTCTGTTCCTTTCTATCAGTTTTGCTATGAACTTAAAATTGCTATTGGGGCGCGGGAGGGAGCAACTTTCTTAAAGAAAGGCTTTACCCATGTGTCTGTCCCATTCTGCTGTCATCTGATACTTCTGCTCATTTCCAACACCATGGTGATAAAACCAACGCCAACCAAGAGCAATTCTTTACACAAACCAGGTATTGAGAGTCAGCAACATAACATGTTCTCAGAAGCTGGGGAGTGCCAGGCCTTTTATGAAGCCACCAGGCCTCTGACGGTATCCATGATTGAATCAAATTCAAAGGAATGATGTGCAAGGCAGAATGCCTAGGAAATACTTAGAGTGTTTCTGAAATGTGTAAAGTGATATTGAGCCATACAGGAAGAAAAACATTTTTAGTATGTAAAAACAAAGAAAAACAAATCTTACATATTAGTGGTTATATGTTGCTTAATTTAGCAATGAGACTTCATTTTCATTTGTGCAAGAGATAAGATTCACTTTATAATTTAGAAAGGAGAAGCCACTTGGCAGTTTAGTTTAGAGCATTAATACTGAGGGGTGACATAGGACCCAGGGCTGTGCTGAGCACCACACACAAGCCTATAATCCCAGGGTTCAGGAGGTAGACGCTGGGGGATCAGGAGTTAAATGTCATCCTTGACTACCTAGGAAATCTGAGGACAGCCAGAACTGTATGTGAGCCTATTATAAGAAAGCAAAAGCAACGGGAAAGGGGTTCAGTGCTGAGACTAGTTTTTTGTACTTGAGGGAATCATCAAGAGCAGCGAAACAACAGGCCCTTGGAAGTCAGATGAGCACACTGGAGACCACCGTTAGGGCCTTTCCTGCTCAGTGCATTCCCTTTGGGAAAGGACAGAGGCAGTTCAGGATCTTCCCCTCCTCTACACTTCCAGAGGAACACTTCTGCTGTGAGGACTGCCCATGAAAAGCAACTGATCTCTCCATCCGTACATGGTAGGACCCACAATGGTAAGAAGACTTTCATCTGCTGTTTCTGCCACTTAGAAATGATTGATTGTTCACAAGTGTAAGCCCACAGCGTGCACACCAACAACCTGAAATAATAGTATCCGCTAAGATTTATTAGGCATTTACCATGCACTAGCCCCTGCACTCTGTGCAGTACACAGCTTATCTCCCTTAAATTCCCTTAACAACCTCATACCAACTGCATAAGCTATGAGTCACTGACTTTCATATCAGAAAAAACAAAGCTCAGCCTGAGAAACTTGCTCCAGTCATGAAGTTAGCGTGCATCAAAACAAACCAGTAACTTCCACAATATGTTACCTATCCAAGAGAAAAGCTGTATTTTAAATATATATATCCGAAAGGCTAGACTTGCCTAATCCATCTGCAGAAGCCAAGATGGTCAGGAGCCATCTGCCAAGTGGTAAGAGGGTGAGAGGGCCAGGGACTTCCCCACACCCAAATCTGTACTATCAGCGATACTGCTCAGCATGTGTCCCTTACTCATTAGCATGTAGAATAGATGCAACTTCTGCAGACTCCAGAGCCATCCATCCTCCTAAACTGTGTGTCACCTCTGAGCCCCATCTGGGAACACGGCTTGTGTGATTCCCTAGGCCAGCCAGAGCTGTTCAGATCAGGCTGTAACCAATACATTCTTGTAGATAGAGCCATTGTGTAACCTGAATCCAGATGTTCAGCTCTTTCTCCTGTGGTTGGTTGGCTTTTGTTTTGTTGCAATTCTTTGACTTCCCTAGGAGACTGGAAGAATGGAGGCTCAGGTTTTGGTTTATTGTTGGTGGCATTGGTGGTGGTAGTGTTTGCCAAACCCTAGATGAAACAAGCTCCCAGAATACAAAAACTAACCTGCTTCATAATGACCTGACTTGTTACTGAGGTGAAGAATACCAGCACAGAGAACACACTGCCTGAACCAGTCTTACAGAAAAAATCCTTGGTCCCAAAGTTCAAGTGATGGAGTCCGGTTAGTTTTAGGAAATACCATCAGTGATCTCCACACAAAAGAAAACATCCCTAGTCATCAGAACACATGAAGACTGCTTCCCATTTGTGAGTTAATTTTAAAAATACATGAGGACACTAAGTTGATCACATGATTACTAAGCTTGGCCCTTCCTAGAAAGTGGAGGAGGTGAAAATGTAAGCTGTGCTTCAGGTAATTTCACTAAGGGATGGGAAAATGGCTCAGTCGGTGAAGCTCTTGCTGAATAAATAGAAGACCCGAGTTCTATTTCCCAACACTAACCTCAAAGCCAAGTATCAGCAAGGGCCTGTTATCCCAGGATAGATGGCCAAAGACCAGGAAAATCCCTGGATTTGCTAGCCCACTAGTCTGGTTGAACTGGTGAGGTCCAGGCTCAGTGAGAGATACCATCTTGAAATAATACAGTAAGGTGGAGAGAGACCAAGAAAAACTCCTTACATCTACATCAACTTCTGGCCTCTACATGTATTCACACATAAATGCTTACGCGCAAAAACACGTGAACAAAAGATGTCACCACATGGGTTTATCCACAAACCTTTTGAGCATGCTCAGCCGTTTGTTTCCAGTTTCACAATTGCTTTGTGGGCTTGGGGAAAGACTCAATTTCCTTTGAGAACTTTCCCAAGCAGTTCTTTTGAAAAAGTGTGTGTGTGTGTCTGTCTGTCTGTCTGCTCATATCTCTCACTATATGTATGTGTGTCTGTCTGTCTTTGTATGTGTCTATGTCTCTCTGTGTTTCTGTCTGTCTATCTCTCTCTTTCACTCTCTCTATATGTGTATGTGTCTGTCTGTCTGTGATGTGATATGTGTTGGGAAGGCATACATATAGAAATCTAAGGACAACTTTGTAGAATTCCTTTCACTTTTTTGGTTCCAAGAATCAACTCAGGTTGCCAGACTTACGACAAACCCTTTATCACTGAGCTACTTCCTACTTCTTGATTTCCAAGCCTCCGAAGTCTTCAGTGTAACTGTCTGGTGTCACACTAGGATCTTTGGGTGTGGGGCAGCCCCTCAGAGTCTGTCCAGTAAACTAGGAGATACTAATCTGCAGTTGTAGTGGAGAGCCACCAGTCTCCAGGCCAGTGCTAAGTGGATGAGAAGAGTCTCTGCACAGTATGGGAGCTACATTCTATCTATCAGGCAGCTCCTCCATGGGATCTCTTGTATTTCACTCCAGTTCTTACACGTATGTAAATCCGAAGGCAGCCACACCGTGAACAGCTCCTACATGTTAGCGGAAAAGCAAGTCGTTTTTTCCTTAAGATTGTTGTGATCTCTTTAAAATCAATATGAAGCACTAACCCTAGCAAGTGTGTCTATCCTGGGACCTTAGACCGCACGTACCTGGGATAACTAAAGATGCCACACAACATAAAATTGTAAACTGTCTTAAAAGATAAGTTTTATGCTTTTTTAAAAAATTTTGTAACTTGATTGCATGGTTCTCTAGTATGAGATTTATGGATGACAGCATCTGTTGCAGGGAGTATGGTCTGCTAGAGAGCTTGGGCTCTGTTTCTTTTTTGTCTGGGGAGAGTGCTTCAGTGCCCACCGTGCAGTATTTTGACCTTCCATAAACATCAGTTATTCTTGCTTATTTTCTGCTTGGTTATTTAGTGCTTTTCCACTTGGGATTACTTCATCCCCAACTTCTTTCTCCTTTGGAATCCTGGCTTGTCCTAAACTTACATTTTTCTGAAGGGGAAAGGGAAAGAAGGTTTATTTTAATGCAGCTAGGAACGATGTCACAGTGTGTGTAAGTTTCAGGTAAATGTGATTCATAGTGTCAGAGTTGCCCTTTAAAGAAAAAAAATCTCTTTTGTCAGGTGAGGGTAGCGTGGGTCACAAGAAAAGAAGATGAACAAATGGGGACAGATCTGCATTAATAAATATTCAGATTGCGCCCACGCGGAAGTCAGTGCCCGTAGGTGGTGTTGGGACATGTGGTGCTGGGTGATGGAAGTTGTGCACACTCTCATTTTTCACTTTAATTGCCTCCCTGAAAAGATCCTGACAGCTTCAAAGGTTACTGCTCACCGCATTGTTGATCACTCAGAAGCAATATGCATGTGCAGTTTGCTTCATTATTGCCCACTAATAGCCAATACTGGAGAGAAGCTTGAGCAGCCAAAGCAGCCATAATTTGACATGAGGTTTCTCTCTTCTCCTCCCCTTCCTTAATCATCCCTGTGCAGTTACCCTCATATGGTACGGCAATGTGGTGTTACTCTACGGTTGTTGGTGGTGTTGTTTCATAAGTTTAATATGATATAATCTACTTTTTTAATCCAGAAACACAAAGACACAAAAGAGTTTATGTTCCTCAGTAGAACTTTGAGCTAGCATTCTGATTGTTAGGGTATTGGTTTTATTGTTGTTTGTATGAAGATTTGGCTTCATTTACTAAGAAGCCATTGAGTAACAGGATCTGAAGTGGAAGAGAATTTCATTCAGTCCAGAAGAGAGGTGGGGCTTCCCTGCTCTGCCACACCCACTCCTGCTTGGCTTTGCCTAGGATGACCTCCGTGTACAAGATTATCTCATATTGATGCTGGAGTAATAGTCATTCTTCTAATCACCCTGAAGGAAAATTACTTCAAAGAAAGGCACACAGTTTCAAGGAGACTTCTTTTAAGTCCTGTATTTTACTGACCAGGATGTAGACCCAAGGAAGGAATGCTGGGAAATGTAAGCCTTATACCAGGCGGCCATGTTCCAGAGCAGCATGACGTAACAATGAAGGAAATGTTTGTTGAGAGCACCATGCAGCCTGTGATGACTCACATTTGAATGATGAGTTTTAAAACTTTTCTATGCATCATTATGCTGTTAACTATCAAATGTAGACAATCCACAGTAGTGCCAGTCTCAGTTTCAAAATACCTGATGGGCTAAAGCTATGAGCAGCATGGTGCCACCTCACACTCAAGATTCAGTCTTTATCTTTCCGCTAGGCTGAGAGCACCATTCTTAGCAATATTTTAGAGATGACAAAAGAATCCTAAGGCTTATGAAGCTAATACTGAATGGAGGCAACTGGCTTTGTAGAGAGTAGCACATTATCTTAACAGCAAGAAGTAATACCAGGGCTGGAGAGATGGCTCAGCCATTAAAGGCTAGGCTTATAGCCAGAGATATAAAAAGGAAAAACAAAGCTTATACCGAGGGTGATTCCCTCGGTAGGCCCTGGAGAGCCCATACCAGATCTACTAAACTGTGAATTAAAGACCACAGTTGGACTCACCCTCTCCCGGCCCTTTATCCTCACTTGTGAATTGTGCCAGTCACTTGGTTTCAAGTGCAGTGTGCCCCCAGGCCTGTCCTTATCCCTGCTGAGCTAACTATTGGCTGAGTTTCAGAATAGCATCTTTAATCGGGGTCCTTGAATTGTTACTGTTTTGAGGGCATTCCTTGGCTCTGCTGCCTGTTGGAATGTGTAGTGTTGTGATGAGATTCTGTAGCATTTCCATTCCTATCTGCATCAGGAGCCCTTTATCTCTCCCTTCTCTGAAGCTCCAACTCCTTGGTTCTGCACAGCATCTTTCACACATGAGCAGCAGACCTCACTTGGAACATCAAAATTTTCACGATTTGAGGTTCTGTATTGTTGATAATGAGATACTTACTCCATAACATAAGAAAAATCATGTGTTTCCATTTCTTCTTTTACCAATCTTGACTTCTATATCAGTTCCCTATCTCCCCTAGCACTGTTCACTATTCTCTAACACAGTGGCCATCTTAGCTTACTCCCCCAGTGCCTCTGCCTTACCTTTGAGATAAAGGCTATCGAGAGAGTCTTTCAGCCATTCCAGAAAAAGCTTGCTCTGTACTTCATACCTCTTACATACAAGCCACTCTGAACTTCACAGACTGTTTACTTTCTCCTTCTACTCACCTGCTCAAGCTATTTTCTATTCCAAGTCTTAGAAACTTTTCTTTCAAAAGTTGCCCTGACCCTCTCAGAGAATCATGCCATGTTTCTAGAGCAATTTATATATTTACTGGTTTGCCTTGAATTATTGAAGGTTTTTTGGGGTGTGTGGGGGGGAGTTGAACAAATATACAGGTACATAAACTTGTGTATAGGTTGTTGATGTTCACATGCCTGTGGAGGTCAGAGGTCAGCCTTGGGTATCATCCACCTCCTCTGAGACTGGGCCTGACATTGTCTGGGAGCTCACCGGTTAGAGTAACTGGCCAGTGAGCCCCAGGATTCTTCCTGTCTCTACTTCCTCAGCCCTAGAATTGCAAGTGGTGCCATTCCACTCAGAATTTTTATATGGTTACTAGGCTTTGAACTTGTGTTTGTGCTTACAATGCAAGCGCTTTACCAACTGAGCTATCCTTTTAGGCCTTGGATTATTGTTAACTGGTTATTACAATAATCCTTCTTGCCCTCCTCTAAACACATGTCAAGAATTCAGGATGTCTTTTAGGAAATGAATTCAGCTTCTTTGACTCCACAAAGAAAGCCAGGGCTCCTAAGATCTAGGTCCCAACCACCTTTTTGTCACTGTCCAGCTGCCCACTGAGCAGCCTTCTAGGCTCTTGATTTAGAATATAGGAAAACCCAAAAATTACCTACCTGTACTAGCTCCATTCTTCATAAACACCACGTGGGTTTCCAGCAGGGTTTCTCAGCAGGGCACTGACATTGGAGGTCAGGTAGTTTTGTTGTAGTAGGTTATCTGATTGTGTGCAATGTCGGATATCTAGCAGGATCCACTAGCATCCTCCTTCCAGTGTCTGTAGACATTGCCTTCACAGAGGATTGCCTACAGTTCAGAACCACCCTCCTCAAGTATCTCTATTTAAAATCTATAATTAATGGGTACTGACTGGTCAACTGTGCTGCCCCTCTGTGATGCTCACAGATTTTCAGCTCAGTGCCTGCTGCCTTGAAGCCACACTAGTTTCCCACCGTCACCTGTGAATGACACACTGTGGGCTCCATTAGTAAAGCCTTCCCACATGAGCCCTCCTCTCCTAGTATTTTGTCTCCTTTTGTAGTGCTCTGAACATGTGTCCTCTTTCATGTCTGTCTGAGCAAGGATGCAGTGGCCTACTGTGTGTGCATCTGGCCCGTCTGATCTTAGAGCTCTCTGAGCTGATGTTTATCTTCGTGTCTTGTGCCTTACTTCTCATCCTGGATGCTCATTCAGTCATTCAGTCAGTCATTCAGTCATTCAGTCAGTCATTCAGTCATTCAGTCATTGAGTCAGTCATTCAGCCTCCACTGTGGTGGACATGGATTATTGACAGAGCCTTTGGCTTAGATTTGACTTCTAAGACCAAGTTTTCTAAATAGCTACCTAGTAGGTGACCATAGTAATTTGAAGGATTGATAAAGAATTAGGAAGCAGAAGAGCAGACCTCTTCCCGTGCTAGTCACAGGGCAGCTGCAGCTGCAGCATTCGTGCATAAGTCAGCTACCTGAGCATTGTTTAGAGAGTTCAGTCATGTTTAGTCATTGACTTGTGGCAGGAAAACTTGGGCTCCATATGTGAATGTGAATTCTTTTTAGTAGATGCTGTTATTGTGTTGTACAGAATCTCTGACTTTTAGATATCAAGCTCATAAAATTTACAGCAACACTTAGGTGCATCTGGATTTCACAGTGAATTGGGGAAGGCAAGAGTCTCAGTATCATTTACACAGTTTCCTGTAATGGGAATTATGGCCTGGGAAACGTCTCAAATGACATGTCTATAAACTAAGGAAAAGCTGATCCATTCAGAAAGGCTGGTTATATATACCCGTAGGAGGTTTGTTTGTTTGTTTTTCTTTCAAGTCCAATGCCAACAAGAAATATTTATTTCAACATCTGAAGTAGACCAGCAATGAATTTTAAAAGTCTATCTTTGTAAATTGTTCAACAAATTTAGTCTTAAAAATGAAGTAAAAGTTGCAAGAAAAATGTACCAGACTTGTAAGATGACTGTAAAGTTTGTGTGGAGTCCAGTGTTACATACAACATGGTGAGAGCAGTGAAGTAACATTACCTGTGGGTGCTCAGAATACTGGCTCATAACACTCAGAACATGGAGTTTGTGGTTCTATCTCTGATGGCACCAACTTGATTTAAGGAAGTTTGTCACAGAAATGTGTAGGCCCCCACTGTTTGCACTTTGGTTTCTGCATACCTGCCTATCCCTTTCTTCTTCCCTGGCCCTCTCCCTCCTCTCTCTTCCTACTTTCCCCGTGTTTTGGTGGCTTTCTCTCAGGTTCAAGGCTTTGCTTACACTGCTTAGTCATCATTTCTTGACTGTTACTGCCTTATCTTTCAAAACCACAATGAAAGCTGGTAGACACCTGTGGATGGAGGCACAGATGGAGCTTGTTGGCTCTGGACGGAACTACAGGAACATCATTTAATTAGAGAATCACCAGATGTCAACATCTGGGTTCTCTTTTCTCTACACCTGCCTAATGGAGTAGAAAAAGAGTCCTGACTGGCTGCCAGTGTTCTACAAAATGGTTTCTAACCTTGCCCTCTCCTTTTCTGTCCCTCCATCCATAGGCACTTGATGACCTGCTTAGTTTTTCTTCATGACCTCTTAAAGAGTTCTCTATTTTAAGCTCTGAGCTTTCTAAAGTTATAGCAGGCATCTTTTAACGCAGGGTCCCTCAGGGCTTCTGCAAGGTTCAGCTCCTGGTTCTTATGTCCGCACTATAGGGTCTGGAGATAAAGATAACTTTATCCCAGCCTTTTTATGTTCTTATATTTGTGTCCAAAACTTACCTGCTATCTCTGTCTCCTGTTTACTCTGCTTGGTGGTTTCTTCCTACCCTCTACCATGTTTTCATGTGGGCTCTGAATGGTCAAGGACACAAATGTGCTTAGCAGGTGTGCCATGTTTAACCCAGAGTCTTCAATGTTCCCATGATGGAATTAATTGATGTCTGCCCTGTGTGCATTTGCTGGGCACTGGAGGGCAAAGGGTGGCAGTGACAGAAAGAGCTGAGACAAGCCCCTCACAGCTGCAGAGTGTGGAAGGGTAAAAGTATCATTGTGGTCCAGGAAGTCCTGAGAACAAAGAGGAAGGTATGACTAGGTCTACACAGAGTGCTGGGAGAGAGTGATGAAAATGCAAGGTTAGCAACTGAGGGGAAGAATGGAAGCTGAGAATACTCATTAATTAGTATCAGAACCAAAGACTACAAAGAAAAACCAGGGTTTCTCTTCAAAATCACTTATCCAGCTGGCCAGGCATTTGACTCTCTGAAGTCTTCCACTGCTATAGGCTTCGGCCTTCTACCTGCATCTGTTTAGCCACCCCTCTCCCCACCCACCCCCACGCGCACACACAGGTGCGATACACTTAAGCAGTAAGTGCTGTTTGGAAACCGTAGACTATCATGGAGGTCTCTCTCCAGATCAAACGCCTATCTTCTCACAGTGGTCTCACAACACACAGCTGGCTCCATTGCCCAACTTTTTCTTAGTTTTGGTTGAGAGGCAGCAGTGCTGGTTTCTGGCTTTATTAAATTGCAAGTAATTCTAGGTATATAAAGTCCTGGCATGGTACACAACTAAGTCATGGCCAAAGTCCATGAGTTCATTACTGAATGTTGGTTGATCCACCAAATAACACCAATAGAGTTTTCTTGTGGGCTTGGAGGTTGGCACTAGGAATGAATATTTATTAAAAATAGTACACAGACACAAACAAACAAAAAACGGTGTGGTAGTGCACAGCTATAATCCCAGCACTCAATTCTGGAGGTTGAAACGGGAGAATCAGGAGTTCAAGGTCATCCACAGCTGCATAGCAAGTTTGATTCCAGCCTGGACTGCATGAGACTTCCCTCAAACAAACAAACAAACTACATTTTTCAAGCATTGCTTGTCATTGGTTCCCACTTAGAGGGACTGTAGTACAGATGAACAAGGGCAAGGTGGGCTGTGGGCCTTTTGTCATACACATCACACGCCTCATTCTTACTGAAGGGAGTTTGAATGTTCCTTCCTAGGCTCAACCATCACATTACTTTGTTTTTAAATTTTTATTTGATCTTCTTTTATCAGCTGCTATTGCTTGAGAAACAATTGGAGCTAATATTATGACAATGAGGACTTTGCCATTCAGTTCTGTCTGTGAAGCCTTGAGTTGCTAGGATCATAGCTAGGAAAAGTGTTTCCTTTGTTCCTGGGTCTAGCGCTAAAGATCTCAGTCCTCGTCATAGAACAAAATGCTGCCCAGAGGATGATGGTAGAGATAGCTGTTGCCAGCTGTCTATTGGTCACTGCTTTAGAAACTTAGCAGGGCTGGCCCGAGGTGGTCTGTGTCTTCTCTCTGTCTGGCCCTACTCTGCCCCACTGAGAGTTTGTCTTCTGACACTTCTGATCATGCGACAGTGGAAGGGTGCTGCTGTGTATCCCTGTATACTGGGCACGTTACACAAGCTGCCAGATGAGCTGCTTAAGGAGCACCACGTGAATGAGACAACATACGTGTGCTATCCGCAGACCACTCTGACGTGGGCTAGATCTCTGAGAAGCTGCAGCCAGCATTTCACTTCCTCATTTTATTGGCACTACGAATAAACAAGCCAGAGAACTGTCTAAGAGATGACATTGTATGCACATTTTATTTCTTTTTAGATTACTCATTGCAGAGTTTACCATGATCAAAACCACTTCTGGATGGCATGGTATGCGTATAAAGAAGCTTTTCTTTGTAAAGCTCAGCACTGTCTAGTGCTTAGAGACTCTCTCTGGTACCAGGTGATAATGTTCCCTTTGCCTTCATAATCTCTGGACAAGACCCTGACAGAGCTGGGGAAGTATCCTACTTCATAAAGCCAGTCTATCTCTGGAGTCTTTTTCTGTGTAAGGTTTTTACCATCAGAAAGTTCTGTTGCTGACAGAGAGGAAGAAATAATGAAAACAGCTATTATACCTTCACTGAATGTGAAGTGCTCAGTGGCATAATAAAACCCCACAAAACAGCAGTCATAAGTACCACACAGCAACCAGCAAGCAAGTGACAGCGCCCATGTTTATTTGGGACCAGCAGTTGATGCAGTCTCTCCAGTCCCTTGTTTCAGTCTCTCCTGACTTGTGCCAAGTACATCATTCATTTCCAAGGTGGCACATCTTTGGTGGATGTGGTTAGGGTTGCCATCTAATCTGAAAAGAAGGTTGAGGCCTGGGGGTATTTATTCAGAATGTTCTGGTGTCTTACTGGTGACTAGAGTCTACAATACCTAAGGCGCTTTCAGCAGTTGGTTCGTTTCAGAAAAGGTGACTTTTGGAAGCCCCCTGAAGTCTACCTCCAACTTACAACTTGAGGCAGTGTAAGTATAAGTCAAACATAGGTTGTAGAATATGTTGAAGGAAAATAAAATAGAATTTTAGAATCTTGCTTTACAAACTGAATATTGCACATGCTTGATGCTCTGTCAAACAAGATTGCCATTCAGTTTGTGTGGTGTCAACAGCAACGCCATTCAGTTAGGCATCAGAGAGTGGCAGGATATTATAGAAGATACTTGACTCCATTCTTCAGAGAGGTACTAGAACTTTTCCTGTTATTAATCTGATTCCCGTTACTATGGCAAAGCAGCTGAGAGGTCCAGCTTGTTAGGAGGAGAGTTCTCTTGTGGCACACAGTTCCCAAGTCTCAGCCTGGCTGATAAACTGCATGGCTTCCAGGCATTTGCAGCAGAACCCCAGAGCTGTGCACAAGTAGCTGATTGGGATGTGCTGGCCTTGTCCTGGCTAGGAAACTGGGGAAGGAGGACAGGGTCTCACCAGTGACCTAACTCCCTTCTGCTAGACCCTACCTCCACAAAGCCTCAGCACCTTCTACGTGTACCACAGGCTAAGGACCAAACCTTTAACATGCAAGCCTTTAGGAAAACTTCAATATCCAAATTATTTCTAGCTTGAAGTAGAAAATTTAATATAAATGTATATACCTGTACGCACACACATACATACACACATACACACACACACACACACAAATAAAAGAGGAAAAAAATTAAATTCAAGACAGCTTGAGAGAGCAACATTTTAAAAAGCACACCACGCTTAATGAGGAATGATTTGGAATGATTTGGAAGATGGTTTGTAGGAAGACTCTTTGATTGGAAGCCAAGTACAAGAACAAAGAATAAAGAAAAATGAAAGATGGCCTAAAATGTTTATTACTGGCTTCTGAACCCTTCACCCCTTTGATCAACAAATTGTAGGCTCCAGGTCATGCTCATTCCTTCAACCTAATTCCATGTAACATCACATCTCCAAAGAGCAGTGGCCCATCCACACAGAAGCTCAAATTCAAATCATTTGCTGGACACTTGAGAGACCTTCCGCTGGAATTTTTACTATGACCTTGTTTTTCTAACCTCCCTCCTTCCCAGCTTCATGATTTCTGTCCAGTGTCATCTGTTACTTTGGTGCATCCGTCACCATTTGCACCCATGGCCCATGTGACTTGTCAATGGTTGTTTATGTAGACAAAACACTCTGCCCTCTAAACCATGGTTCTGTAGACTCCCCCCTCTCCCACCCCCAGCAAGCACATTCTGCACAGGAAAGCAAAGATATGTTGAGATAACAACAGACTCGGATACGTGTTAAGGGTTCTGTTTGAAAGTCATGTCCCCTTGGAAAGTGCCTTCCCTGTGTCCAGACAACCACTGAGTTTATTGCTCAACCAGAGACCAAGCTGCAGCCTCAGCTGCAGACCCATCTGGGTATAAAAGGGGAGGAAATGCGAATCACTGATCTGTTCTCATTTGCTCTGCCAATTTTCTCATTTCCTAATTCAGCTTTCAAGGGCTTACAGTGGCAGAGACCCAAGGAAGGAAGATTTCTAAATAGAGTTCCCTGGAATTCTTGGCAAAGGAAAAATGACAGAGTGAACGTGAGATTCTTAACTTGGACAGAATGAATAAAGCTGGCTCTACTGCCCAGTTGTATAGTCTGATAGTCAAAAGCAATGCCAACCTGATTATTTTTACTACTTGTGTCCTGGGCCACCGTGTCTTTCCCTTCCTCCATCACCTGTTAATGCACTCTGGAGTTTGTATATCTCAAATCCACCATTGTGATAAACACTTTGCAAAGGTGCTTGAAACTGTGTCAGTCATGACATCCGGGTAGGAGTAACTGCGGAGCGCAGCAAAGGGACTTCTAATCATGGGATGGTATGGGCAAGGTTTTAATGAAAAGAAATCAGTGTGAAGTGCTTTAACCTTTCTTCATGTAAACAGCACCTAGTGACTCGCCTGCCCCGTGTGAGAAGCTTGAGAAGATGCTTCTGGTTCTGGAGAACATTCACTGCTGTACATTCATTACTGGCCTGTCCTAGAGAAGCACCATCGTGGGATGTTGCTACGGGTGGGATTCTGCCCTTTTGAGGGGAAAACCCCTCTTAAATGTGCTGTTTGTCAACTCTGAAGCAGAGAGAGTTTCTAATTAAGAGTCTAGAAAAGCTATAATCAATCCATTACACATTCAAAAAGGAGACGAGCCCTCCAGAATATGAAGCTGGACTCAGAAGTGTTCAGTGAACAAGAACAATACTCCATAGATTTTCAAATCGATGGAGCTTTTCAATGTAAACTAATTTGTTCCAGTATTGAAGTGAGCATAATTAACAGAGGCTTTCCTTCTTAGGCCGATTAACTAGCGAGAACCATGCCAGCATTGTAACTGTAGGCAGTGAAAACCAATATTTATGAGGGGGTTGTGCAAGAGCTTGTGTGACAGATGGGCATTTTATCACTGTTGATGTTTGGAATTTCTTGAAAAGCAATGTAATATCTTGTTTTTATGAATGAATGAACAAATCATTGTGCTTTGTGGACTGAGTTTTCCTATTCTAAATTAATCTTTTTCTCTCTTTACCCTCTGTTACTTTGTGTTAGGGAGCCTAATATATTTTTATGTTTAAAAACATAAACCCCCTAAAACTAAAAAAAAAAAAAAACCAACAAAAAACTTGTAATTGTGTTTTATTTCAGATACAGATCCACGTGTTTTAGAAAAGCAAGAGCTGCAGCAGCCGACCTATGTCGCTCTCAGTTACATTAATAGGTAAGCCGCCCCAGAACGACAGCTGCTGTTTGCTGCTGCTTTGCCATTTAGATGTATCTTTTTACCAGAGTATTTAAAAACATGCAACATCTCTGTGGAGATTTCTTGTTTCTTTGTTGAGGCATATAGATTGTATCCCACTATGCATAGGTCTGAAAACATGGCTGATTTATAAGCTCATTTTGGAAGTATTTTGTATGCAGAGTTAGAATATGCTGTTTTGACTTCATAGGGCAGTGTGAGAGATTAGTGGATTTATGTTTGAGTGAACCTTTTAAATCTTGGGGTAACAAAGGTACTTTTTATGAATTCAAGGCGTAGTTGGAGTATCAGAATATATTGGAATCTAACGAGCTGAAGTCATTTCGTTTCAGACACTCCTTTGGTAGCAGCTCATCTTGTAGTAAGAACACTGTCAGCAGCTGCCCCCAGATGTGTAGAATGACAGGAGTTTTCACTTACATCCATTCTGAGCCTAACTTTAGAAAAGTGTTTTCTGTTTGAATATCAAACCTAAAAGAAGACTTAGTGTTTCAGCCAACTCAAATGATTAAGGAGACAGTAATTTGGGGGTGAGAACTCGAAGTCACCTTTGGGTTAAGAAAACATACATTGTCCAGGCAACAGGGAGAGAATGAGATCAAAATTAGTTTTTAATGAGAATATGAACTCACTGCCCATAAGTCAGTGTGTGGATTTCTATCAGCTGTCCCTTTCCCATAAAGCAAAGACCTTTTCCAGTCTCTTGGTGCCAGAGTGTGGACCAGGGTCTGGAGAGGAAATCTGCCAGTGAATTATCTGCACTCTTCAGTTTGGTGTCGTTTAGGAAACATAGTTAATTCCTGCCCAGACACAGCTTGTGTTACTCACCTGCGCTCAGCTTCTAGTTCTTGTAATGAAGCATATTTTCAAAGGGATTTATTAGTGAAAGCATCTGAGTTCATGTCATTTTTGGATTTCTTGCTCATCAGGCTTTCTAAGGAATAGCATAAACTGTCTCTAATCTTTCACCACCTATATTCTGACATGTTGTTAGAATACATTCAGATTATGTTCAGTTACATAAAGGTGTCTGAGTTTTAAAGATCCTGCACTATTTCCAATACTTACCAAGAAAGCTGAGAAGCCTTTAGTTATGTATTCATAGAACTGTACTAGATTAGCCTACTGATGTTGACAGATCTATCTGGTCTAAGGGAACAGACATCCATAGCAGACTACTAAGCTTACTAGTGACCTCTCTAGGAAGAAAGTATGTGTAAGCTTGCCAGGTTATCAATTCTGAACAAAAGACCCTTTTGTGGGGATGTGCTGTGTTGGGACTTAGTATGCCTCACACTCTAGATATTTGTTTATATGGAGTAGAAAAAAACAGAGTGGCATGGGGCAAGAGGTTCAAACAACTGAGAGCTACAAACCTGTCCATAATGCAAAGAAGAACACACACACACACACACACACACACACAGAGAGAGAGAGAGGGGGGGGGGAGAGAGAAAGAGAGAGAGAGAAAGGGGGTGAATAAACAAATAAATAAATGTAATTTCTAAAAGACAGATGATAGTGCCCTGGGGTACTTGGGTTCAAATCTGTTCAGAAGGCTCCAGAATCTAACCACTGTGCAGCCAGATTTATTGGGATATCAGAGAGTTAAGTACTCAATGAAGACAAGAGAAGAATCTTGAAGAATATTGTTGTGAATACAGAATAGGACACATGGTCAGAGAGGACAAAGATATAAAATAATATAGAGCAGTTACTAGACCCAACATAACTGCATGTCAGCAGTCTCTGCTTGGAGACAGCAATGGAGACTACCGAAGCTGTAAGAGAGGTGTTCGTGAATTCCTTTGTAAGATACTGTCACATCGCAAAGCTGGGTTGGGGTGGATGTAAGAAGTAAATGCCAGCCGGACAGTGGTGGCACACGCCTTTAATCCCTGCACTTGGGAGGCAGAGGCAGGTGAATTTCTGAGTTCGAGGCCAGCCTAGTCTACAGAGTGAGTTCC
Organism: Rhynchomys soricoides; assembly: GCA_019843965.1. Taxonomy (NCBI): domain Eukaryota; kingdom Metazoa; phylum Chordata; class Mammalia; order Rodentia; family Muridae; genus Rhynchomys; species Rhynchomys soricoides. The sequence continues at coordinate 593,068 of JADRCH010000110.1, forward strand.
AGGATAGCCAGGGCTACACAGAGAAACCCTGTCTCAAAAAACCAAAAAAAAAAAAAAAAGAAGAAGGAGAAGGAGAAGGAGAAGGAGAAGGAGAAGAAGTAGTAGTAAATACCAACATAACAGCTGTCAGCCACAGTGGAGTGGACACCCTAGCCTTGCAGCCACCAGGAAAGCAGGGGGTGAGCTGTTAGGCAAAACAGGTGAGCCTCCACCAGCAAAACCTTGTCGAAGAGTGTGTGTTGCCCCTGGATAGTTCTGCAGGTTATTGTCCAAGAAGTTCAGGTAACTGCCTTAAGGAGACATCGTAATGTGTTGGCTTTTTCGAGACAGGGTCTCACTATGTGGCCCTAGCTGTCCTAGACCTCACTCTGTAGATCAGGCTGGCCTTGAACTTACAGAGATCTGCCTGCCTCTGTCTCTTGAGTGCTAAAATTAAAGGTGTTTGCCAAGGTGCTGGGCTACAAGGTAACTTGGTAATCATTTGTCACTCTCCAGAAGTAAGTGTCAGAGATAACATTAAGGATGTAATAGCACATATGACCAAGGTTGTCAATTATTCTGTGTTTTCTACAGAATACTTTTATTAAGATAGCATAAATCAGAATTTCTAAAGCTATTTAATTTTTAAGTATGTATAGCATTTGATATTTGAACATTCATCATGTGTGACTGCACATTAATGGTGTCTTGTGCTTCATTCTCATCATTTGCTGCTGAATGGAAGTTTAATATCTAACTACATTATATCTCTGGTTCTCTTCCTAGGACTCCCCTGCACTGCTGGTGCAGTGAGTTGTAGGTTTGACCTCTAAGAATGATTTTAATTTGATTTAATGTTCACTCTGAAAGTTGCATCACAGTTCTTCCTATAGCAGTAAGTTCAAGAGTGACTCAGGACCCCCCCCCCACCTACACATATGGCCATTTATTCACAGGAGGATGTTATGGGCTTTAATGTTAGGGAGCATGAGTTAAGTGAAATAGATTTCTAAGCTGGATATGATGTTGCACACCTGTGATCCCAGCAGTTGGGAAGCTGAGGCAGGAGGATCACAAGTTCAAGGCCAGATGGCTGCAAATGATTCCATGTCTCAATTCAAGATTTATACACATCATATCCTCTTTATCTATGCTTGATATCCATTATAAGTCTCTAATTGGGATGATGATAATTCTGGTGTGGTTCTTGAGTACTTTTGCTTGAGGCACATAATAGGAATTAATGTTCTGAAAACATCATTTTAGGTTGCTAAGATAATTTCACCTTCACCTCCCTCCTCAGCTTCCCCAAGGAGTGAGATTTTATACAGAATGGATTTCTGTTCTTTTTCTAATTCAAAATGCAGAACTGCCTTTTGTCTCATGATCAGCTAGAGAAAAGGAAGACAAAACTGTGGGCACATACACTCACTAAATCACTTGCTAAGTCTTACGCTTGCGAGCCAGAGTTTCCCTCAGGACGTTTCTTCCCTTTCTCTCATGTAGGCATGGTGCAGAGTTAGGCCGCTCATCTTCATGTTCATGACCTGTGTCAGAGACTGCACACCCTGCCTGCCTTTCCTCATCTCCAGTAATTCCTTCATTGCTGTTTTCACACAAAACAAATACCAGTACCCATGGCATAGCAATTCTGTATAAGCAAAGGACCATGTCATTTCTCTATCCATCGGATCTTAATGAAAGAGATGACAGCAGAGAGAGTTGCTTTAGAGGAGCCAGAACAACGTGCACCATCAAATACTCCTTGTGAATGCAGGGACATTAACTTTCCAAGCTCCAGGAAAACATTGAGCCTGTTGCTGGCCCTTAGTAATGTTTACTGAAGGGATGCACAAATGTTCTTGTGAGTAATAAGTGAGTGCATAAATGATTCTGAGAACTGTAATATTTCTTCTGTAAAAACTGCCCTGTTCATAGAAAGACCCGGGAGAAAGAGAAACTATCATCATTCTACATTGATGTAGATGTAAGCTATCCAGCTTACATCAATGTATATGTAAGCTGGATAGCTTACAACATGAAAAGGTATTGAGCAATGGCTGCCACTTGCTGTCGCGCCATCACTAGAGAAGCTGAATGAGATGATGAGTTGTATGTAGGCTTTGAACAGTAGGAAGTTCAAGACTGGTCCCTAAGAGAAGGGGAACTTGAGGGGGTGGCACCACAGTCATCTACACCACTTTACTGTAGTGCAAAGGGTGAAACCTAAGTGGACCATAGCAGCTCCTCAGAGCTGAGGACCAGACATCAGAGCCAAAGCTAGAGCTATGGGTGCTGTGACTCCTGTGTGCACACATTTGTATTATGTACACTCGTCAGGCTGGCAGAGGATGACTGAGGGTGAGGGAGCTGCTACAGACTTTCTGTCAGCCTGCATGAGGGTGTGTACTAGTTACTTTTCAGTTATTGCCAGAATACACCACCACGACCACAATACCTTACAGAAGAAAGGAGTTTCTTTGGGCTTACAGTTCAGGTAGTGGGCAGAGCAACAGGTAGCAGCTGGAGCAGCTGGAGCAGCTGGAGCAGGAAGCTCATATCTTCACTGAAAACTCAAAGCAGAGAGAGAGGGGAGGGGAAGGGCAGGAGAGGGAGGGAGAGGAGGAGGGGAGAGATTAGAATGGCAGGTGGCTTTGAAACCTCATAGCTTGCCCCCAGTGACACCTCCTTCAACAAGGCCACATCTTCTAATTCTTCCTGAAAAGCATCACTGACCAAGGAATCAAATATCTGAATCTATGTAGGACATCTCATTTAAACCACCACAGGGTCCTCCACCAGGCCAAGCTGAATATAGTGCTCCTACAAAGGTGGGAATGGAAGAAGGACCTTGTTATATCCCAGCCTGATCAGTACAGAAACATGTTAATGCTCCATCCTCATGATTCTGATCTCAGAAAGGGCTCAGCTCAGAAATAAATACTTTATTCTTTGAGCAATTATTCTTGAAGCCAAGATGCTATAAGAGCCTCAGAGGAGGCAGAATAAGTTAGATGGTCTTTGGATACAGTTGGCATTTCTACAAACTCGAGCTAATGAAATATAAAATCTGTATGAGTTCAACATGATTGGCCAAAAGTTGAACTAGGTGTTAATATAAAACCCAGCAGTGTTCATAGTAATGTTCAGTATCACATCCAGTGTGCAGTCAGAAATCACTAGATATGAAATTTTCCCATAAATAAGAGAAGCAGACTCAGTGGACACCCTGTGTGAGTGGTCTAAGTGTTGCATGAATGAAAGATAGACTTGTAAGCAGCAGCAGCATGTGTTCAAGGATACGAGTAAAAATACGCTGACTAAGAGCTTGTTTTGAATGAAAATAGAATGAGTCTGGATTCTTTGTTTTGCTTTTCCTTCTGCTAGAGTGTGAGCTGTTAGTGAAAGCTTTCTTCTTTTTGCCACCTTTCTTCTCACTCCTAATCCTTCCACCTTTCTCTCTCGCCTTTTCAGTTGGTCTAATCTTTTGCCAAGTTATAATCACTCATAGCCATGTAGAACACACTGTGGTTAGTGACGCTTGCACTAGCTTTCTCCTATTTATACAAACAAGCCTGAAGCAATTGACTTTTGAATCTAAGTGCACAGATTTCTTTTTTTCGTAGAGCCACCTGTTGATGGTCTTCTAGGAGCAGTCATATTTATTGCAGTGTGGACCTAGTCCCTCCTCTGTCTACCAGATCTGAAGTCTCTGCTGTGTGTCCCATCCCCAGTCTGAGTTTGTAGCCTAATGCATGCCATAAACATGTTACATGCTGTTAGGTCTCAAATGCCAGACATTGAGCTACCATCTTCTTAGGCCATGTTTTATGGACATCCACTGAAACAAAGCTGAGGTGGCTCCTTGCCAGATTTCCCCGTAATGTCTCTCTCCCAACCCAGCCTGTTCACTGTGCTCTGGAGCATATATTCTCGTGGGACACTGGGAAGCTGAGAAGAGAGCCCTCTGGTGTTTTGGCTTGCTGCAACAAGATTTGATTATATTGCTTACATAAAACACACCGTAGGGAAGGAGCGTCTGCAGCACTGGGCAGATGGTGCACATGGCAGGATGGGTCTCTAGCCTGCAGAGATGGCAGCTCATTCCTGGGCCAGCAGTGCTCTCAGCAGCAGCTATCACAGTCCTTACCTTGCTTCCTGCCAGTTTACTTTGAGTCTCTTGTGTTCACTCATCACTATTTCTGACTAAACATATCTTTGAGCCCATTTCTAAACTGTGTAGCTTTTTTCCTTGTTTTTATTTTTTAATTAATTTATTTTTTTGAGATTAGATTTTTTTTTCTTTAAAAAAAAAAAAAAAATCAGTGATGCTAAGAACCATCTAGAGACAAGCACAGGTTTTTTGCTTTCTTTGCCATTTCCAGAACTCTGTCCTAAACAATTTCCCCATTGATGTTCTCCTTCCTGAGGCCTCCCTGGTGCACCATTGTTATCAATGGTTCTAGGATCTCAGGCCTTCCTGCCTCGATGTGCCTGCACACTCAGGATGGCTGCTGGGGAGCAGCGCTGAATTTACTAGTTCTATGCATCCCTTGTCCACATGAGCTTGCCCCTTACTTTACTGTCTTCAATCTTCAGCTTCAGATAAAACTCACATGTACTACTCTACCCTGCAGCCACTGTGACTCACTCCGGCACGTGGCATGTGACTCACCCATGGCAAACATAGGCTATCCAGGCTAGCCTCAGCTCTACCTTCTGCATTGTCCCGCTATCTTTTCCTTTCTTTTAGAAGTTACTCAGTTGAACACAGCTTGGCTTCCAGTATGCTGGAATTCCCAGATGAGGTCCCCATCGCCTCATTAGCACGTGATCGCTGCTAACTGGTGGAGCAGAGGCCATTCCTGTGTTGTGTCTGAACTCCCTGCTCTCACTTCCAAGTGCATCCTTGTTCTTTCCCTTCTTGTCTCTAGATGCTTTCTTCAAAGCTGTCACATGGCTGGCACCACATATCCATCTCCTCTCCGGGGGTTCAGACCCTCCTCCTTGGCTCCTTTTGGTCGCGCCACGTGTTCTGTAAGGTCTCGGTCCTAAGAGGCCTTCCCTACTTCTGTCCTTTCCTGTTAATAAACCTGGCGCCCTTCTTCAGACCTTACCCTGCTCACACCGATGATATCACTGTAGTTTGGAGACCCTTTTCCCCCTGATTATGTAGCACGTTTGTGGCCAACTGGACTACACAGAGACCCTGACATGAATAAAGAGTAAATCATTTTTCTCTCTCTAGCCACTAACCTGTTCTGGTTGGTTGCGTCTATCTTTTTGCCATACAAAGAGTAACTTCCCTGAGCTATGTCCACAGAATTCTGGCTTTCTCTGTATTGGTCACTTATATTTTCCTTCCCTGGCTGTATTTGTTATATTCCATGACCTAGCTGTCACCTAAAGAGGATTCCCTGAGCCCTCTGTCCCAGTTTCTTCAAATTCTTATTTCTGGCTGCCTCACTTCTGTGGCCACAGGAATGTATTGGGCAGACTGCACTAACCCAGTGCCATCCCATTACGTCACTTCCCCTCCAAACTGGCCTCTTGATGACATTGTTCCATGGCATCTACCTACCCAATAGTCTAGAAGACACCACGTTTTTCTAGTCTCTAGAAAGCCATCTTCTATTTTTCTCCCTTGGCCCATTTTTCAAAGTCCTCAAGCTTCTCTTGTATAGTATGTGTATCCACTCCATCTGCTCACCCTTTCACTCCCTGCCACCCCCTGCTTAGCACCCGCTGTTTGTTCAGGTAACCAGGAATTTCCCAAGCTCCCTCCCTTTTGCCATTCTCTGTAACACCTGCAGTTACCATCAGAAGAGCTCTCAAAGGACTCATCTGTTGGCCCCATGCACAGAAGCTGTCCATGTCTTGCCCTCTACTTAGGTACTTTCTCACTCCGCTCTGGCCTTGATATTTCTGTTCATCCAGACACACTGAAACCTATTTTATGAAGGGTCCCCAAGCTCCAGAAATTATTTATGCCATTGGTCAAATTTCTTTTCCAAAACTATAGCATTAATATCATTCACTATGGCCACTAAATAATGTAAAAATTTAAACTGTATACAATTTGAGAATAGCCTTTCTCTCAGTCTTCTACCAAACTTACCACACCAAGTACAAAAATGTCAATACCATGGGGGTGATTCAATTTTATCCATATTCTCCCTATGTGCAGACATGTTTGTAGGTAAGATGTTCCAGGGAAGAGCCTGAAATGTGCCTAATGGAGGGGAGAGACATATGTAGATCACATACCTGAACAATCCTCTTATGTTTCTCTTTACTATCCTTCCAGATCAATATAGGTAGAGCCAATGCATTTTAAGTTACATTCTAAGATGTGAATATGTAATGTTGGTCTACCTCTCTACCATTGGTTGTTGGGTACTTTGGTCAATACCAGGCTTGTTAGAATGTTTTTGTGCCCTTTACCACTAATAAACCCACAATAGGGATTAATCATTGTTTGATAGGCTAGTGAGATGGTTTGAATATGCTTGGCCTAGGGAGTGGCACTATTATTAGGACATCTGGTCTTGTTGGAGAAAGTGTGTCACTGTGGGGGTGGACTTTGAGACACCTCTCCTAGCTGCCTGGAAGCCAGTCTTCTCCTGGCTGCCTTCCGATCAAGATGTAAAACTCTCAGCTCCTCCAGCGCCATGCCTGCCTGGATGCTGCCATGTTTCCCTCAGTGATGATAATGGGCTGAACCTCTGAACCTATAAACCAGCCCCAATTAAATGTTGTCCCTTATAAGAGTTGCCTTGGTCATGGTGTCTCTTCACAGCAATGAAAACCCTAAGACATCCAGCCAGCACTCCCTTGCATTTATTTCTGCCTACATAGAAATCTAAGTCAGATTGCCTTTCTCTCTGACCTATCAACACTCAGAATTCAATCAAAACTCCTTACCATAGCTAACGGGCTATAGGATCAGGACTGCTTCCCACTATTCCAGCTGCACCTTTTAGCACCAGCACTTTCTGTCCCTAGAGCACATTGAGCTCTTGCCTGCTCAAAGGCCATGGTCCTTACCAGCCCCTCTGCTGAGACAGTCTTTGACCAGAGTACACATAGACTGCCATTTTCTTCCTTTCTGCATCTGGTTTGATGTCCCCTACACTGCATCCCTGATTTTCCTGTCCTGAGCCATCATTTTTCCTCATCATTTTTCATAATACTTCTTGTTGCCTCAAAACTGTTGGTTTATTTGATGGTGTGTTGAGTTCCTTCTTCCCTTCTAACGTGTGAGCCTCACAGGGTCAGGAACTTTCTGCATCCTAGTCATCACGACATCCACAGCTCTGGGAATGCTGTTGCCAAGTGAGTATGCAATATGTTTTAGAGAAATGCAGAAATATTGATGTGTGTGTGTTTGTGTGTGTGTGTGTGCAGTTTCCCATCCAACATTTGTTTCACTCATCTTTGTTTCCTTCTGCCTCACACCTGAGTGTCTGGCAAATACTTGGCATGTAGTATAAAACTAAATCACTGAGTGGCAAATTACAGCATAAGGGATGACCTTGGTGACCCCTTCCCCCACCATACACATTTACAAAATGACTCAAGGTGCTGTACCTCTCTTATTTCATTTGGAAATTCAGAGCACTGGCAGTAATCTACTTGATTTATCGTTTTCCCCTTATGTGCAGCACCTCGAAGTTAATTAAGAAGACCATGAATCTTCCCTCTGTAGCTCTAGTGCATTCCCATTTGCAAAGTTCGCTCATATTGCTGAGACTGTTGATTTGGGACTCAATTTGAAACATTACTTAATTTTCTCACATTGAGGTTCATTATGCTGGGCATGAAACCTGGTCCTGCCTTTGAAGGCCCTTTCACAGGCAAGCTTTAGATCAGTTCCGTGTCCCAGCTTCTAAATAACTTGCTTTCATTTCCTCCACCATGGCCAAAACCTTGGTCATTGGCTCGGGAGCAGTACAGCTAAGTAAGTTCCCTGTCCCTGGGAGGCCTTCCTGTCCTCAGCCACAGTGCAGGCTCTTCCCTGGAATCACTCACCAGGCTGTACACAGCTGCCTTCCAGCTGTAGAAGTCAAAATGGATCTCCACATAGATGTGCCATCCCAACACTAAGCAAGACCACCAGTGAATCAGGCTAGTGAGCTACCAAGCAGCACTAACGAGCTCCTTGTGAGTTGCACTGAAGTGGTTTAAGTGTTTAAGAGATGAGAGGCATTACACAGAAGAATACGTCCCTGTCCCAGCGTTCTCAGCAATGGCCACTGCCTGAGCACTGCTGTGTGTGGCACTCAGCAGTGGACCTAGCTGTGTCATGAGTTCTCACAGTGCATCACAGCGCATACCTCCAGCTGCATCTGAAGAAGTAGGACCTGTTAGCATTTTCTGTGCCTTGGATCCTGTTAACAAACAAACAAACAAAATGCTTGGACTGCTTCCCAAAGTAATGTTTTTAAATTCATGAACTAAAATGTATAGGATCACAAAGAAAGCCAATGCATAAAATACAGTTGTCAAAATAGTAAAAATGGCAAATTTGTGATACAACACATATATTTTATAACTAAGTCTCAAATGAGAAAGTTTAAGCACTGAGTTAATAGCTTCCAGAATTTCACATGAATGAGACTGGAGCATCCCGAGAGTTTGGCTATATTTATATGGTGATAGAAGTGTATACATGACATCTAAAACTCCCTGATATTTGGCTAGTGTAGATACTTCGAAGTGCTGTGATTAGTTTAATAAACTCATTATTGAAAGGCACTGAATGCTACATGCCATTTAGAGGTTCAAATACCTGAGTCCTGAAGATATCACAGTTTTCAGGAGTTCAAGTCCTCAGGACTGAGACCTAACACATTTGTATGTAGGGGAATGGGACTCAGATGCTACTTCAAAGAAGCCATCCACCTACTGAGATACACTGTCTCACTGGGTCCTGGGGATCATACATCGTGCTAAGCTGACTGCCTGGCCAATGATCACAAGACATGGAGCTCTCTCTGCTTGCCAGGTCTCAGATGAGTACACCATGCCACCACACTTAGTTTTTTGCATGGGTGTTGAGAACTGATTTCTAGTCTACATGCTTGCATAGCAAGCACGCTACAGCAGCTTTCTCAGTAGCCCTCCAACACAGACAGTATGGCAGCCCATAGATAACTTACAAAGATCTGCTTTCTGGTGAAATCATCTCTTTTTCTTAGATGAGCCACAAATCTACTTTAAAAGATAGCCTTGGACAAACATGCACACCTCCCCCACCCCACTTTAAACAAGACTCAGACAGTCATTGGCTTGTCCAAATCCACACAGCTAGCAAACAGGCTTAGGCTGTGAACTCCTGGGTCTTTGTATACCCCCGTCTTAGCATTGCTCTGGATTGTTCAGAGATGCTGGATGATTTTTCTCAGTACAGTGTTGGATGGTGATGGTACTGAGACTCAGGTCTCTTACATGCCAGCTCCTGATTTCATGACACAATTGCTTCTGAAAACCTGTAGCTTGGTGTTTACTCATGCCTAATTCTTTAATCAGACATGCAGACTATGAGGAATTCCCAAACTTAAGTCATTTAAACTTAAAGTTGTATTTCATATCATTATCTCTACTTGCTGATACAAACCAAATGAATGAGGACTTTTTTATCCCAGCTAAGCAGGTAGTAGTTCAGACCCTGGTCACTGCACTCAGGGCAGCCCTTGTGGGGTCAAGGGTGGTGGCTTTTCCCTTGCCTGATTCCAGTTAGTGCAATTTCCTCAACTGGGAGCTCACTCTGCACTGTCACTGAGACTGTTGTGTGATGTTTGGTGGCAGAAGGGTTGACAGAGGTCGTCCTCAGCTTCCTGCTTTCCTGGACACTGAACTCTCCCTGCAGCATTAGGTGATAACATGAGTGGGTGTAATTTACAGACAGTGGACCTGTATACCATCAGCTCTTGTCAACCCTTCGCCCCTAGTGATATGTACTCAGAATACAAAACCCAGAAATTGAACCCGGCTCTTTGGGCTGCTTGGCTATCCCTAGAAGTGTCCACATAGATATTTCCTTGGATGTGTCTCAAAGAATCAGTCTTTGAGGTTAACAGGAATCCAGCCATGGTCAGTGGTGGGTCTCCTCAGGAAGCACAGTGTCAACTGGACAGATCTTGGGCTTTTCCTCTGTGTGAGGTGATGACCAGGCTTGTCTTTCACCCAAACAAAGCAGTGTGCCCCCCTCTGTTGTGGAGGAAGAGTGCTTTGGAATGTGTGGGCCATGTCCTGACTCCTCCATGACACAGGAAGAGCTGATGCCCTGCTGGTAGAGAGTGGACCCATCTTACTTGTGTCCTCCTCATTGAGATGACGGCATGTGGAGCAGATTGCTCCAGTGGTCATTATGCTTCTTCACTGTGCCCATACAAGCATCCATAAGTTCTTTTATTGCCAATTTTATCACAGGGTTTGGCACCAGCCAGATTTAATGTTGGTCAATTCTCCTGGGCCAAGTAAATATGATTAAAGGCCAGGGTTGCATTGATCTTTGTTAGGCAGCAGAAATTGTTTTGAAGCCTCAAAGCCAGAAAGTTTTTAATAATTGATGTACATTCTACTCTTAGATCATTTCCCTTTCTTGAAAAAAAAAAGAATTTTCAGATCTTTAGCGTAATTTTTTTAAGGGCAGAAGCATCAAGGTCTTGTTTCCTGGAGTTTTAAAGGAGCTTATTTATATAATATCAAAATCAAGTTTTTCTATTTAATTTTTTTGAGAATTAGTACATGAGTACACTGTACTTACTTTATTTCCTCCTCTCCAAGTCCTCTCATCTCCCCAAGAACTCCACCTGGGATTTCTTACCTCCAACTGCCCTTGTATTGGTGTAGGGATTGTGTTGTGTACACGGATCAATTGTGCTGGGCACCACGGTCACTTAAGGTAGTCTTCATCTGCTACAAAACAACTACTTGGGTGAGGAGGGAGTACTACACTTGTGTGTGGTATAAGGATCCGTATTTAGAACGCAGTTAGAGAGAAGCTGTATTAATTAAGGAGAATGGCAGTGGTAGATTCTCCCCCCGTGTCTATTATCTCTCTAGCCATTGGCTGACTAGGTCAAAGTCAAATGCTAATTTAGCTTGAAAAATTATTGTAAGTCCTGCAAGCTCAGATTCCCTGGACATAAGAACCCTATAGTCACTCAAAGCCACTGAGCATAGACAGGTCATATTCTGTCTTAGGGACCTGCCTGGTTCTAGCTTTGTCTCAGAGTCACAGTGTTTCACTCACTGCCGATGCCTCTCACGTCTACTAGAAAGTTTACTATGTAGACTGAATTATGGGAGCAGTTCAGTTTGTAGAATGATTCCAGCAAAGCAAACCTAGAATATCAGGAGTTGTGCCATCTGGTTCCCACTTAGGCCTATGTCTTTCATCAACATATGATTAAAAGCTGTGGTTCTTTAATTTTCACACCTGTTTTAACATATATTAACTGTGTAGATGAGTGGGGTTCACTCTATGCATGCACACTTCAAGTGTCTGTCAGGTCTGCCCATCCTCCTCCTCCCCTCTTCACTGTCCCCACTAGCACTCTTCTGAATCCCTACTAAGCTCTCTCCTACTTTCAGGTCTGTTTTAATAGTTTCTTCATATTAATGAACACAATATTAGTCTGCTTGTGTCTGCTGAATTTCACTTAAATGATATGCTCTATTTTCATCCATGCTCCTAGAAATAGGATTTCATTCATTTTATAGCTGAATAATGTTTTCTTAGCAGCATACTTTAGTGACTCACCCATATTACTCTTTTTAATATTCTATTCATGTCATTATCTTTATTTTTTACATTCTATTGATTGATTGACTGATTGATAAACGAACACATTTGGTATGGGTATAGAGGTTAGAGGACAACCTTTGGGATTCTGGGATTCTAATCTGGTAATTTGTGGGTCCTGGAAATTAAACACCAATTGTCAAGCTTGACAGCAAGCACCCTTTCCCACTGAGCCATCTTGCTAGCCATCATGTGCTGTAATGATTTGTTTTGTTGGTGGTCATTTGGTTTTTGTGTGCTGTGTCTTTGTTTGAGACAGTCTCTTCCTAAGAAGCTCTGGCTGGCCTGGAACTGGCTATGTAGACCAGGCTGGCTGCAAACTCACAGAGATCCACATGTATCTGCCGCTAGAATTAAAAACATGTGACACGCCTGGCATGACTAGTTTTAATTATCAACTTGACACAATCTAGAATCACCTGTAGTACATGGTTTTAACAACTGTGGTGGTTTGAATGAGAAAGACTTTCATAGGCTCATAGATTTGAATGCTTGGTCCCCAGTTGATAGAACTGTTTGGGAAGGATTAGAAGGTGTGGCCTTGTTAGAAGAGGTGTGTCACTGAAGCACTCAAAAGCACACACCAGGTCTAGCCTCACTCTATCTCTACCTACAACGTGTGGACCAGGTGTTAGCTCTCAGCTATTGCTCCAGCTCCATGAGTGCCTGCCATGCTTTCCACCATAACAATTATGACCCTTTGAAACTGTAAGCAAGCCCCCAAGTAAATGCTTCCTTATATAAGTTGTTTTGGTCATGATATTTAATCAACAGTAACTAAGACAACAAACATGACCAGTTAGAATTCACAAATGGCTAGCAATAAGACATTTTGAAATCCGTGAGTGCTGTGAAGACACATTCTGTTTAGCTGGTTACATCCCTGAAATACCTAAAAGAAAACGGATAAACACTCTAGTTTCTGTCTTAGGCACTTTTCTATTGCTATGAAGAGACACCATGACCAAGATGATGTATAAAAGAAAATACTTAATTAGAGCTGATTTAGAGTCAGATGGTGAGCCATGACCATCATGACAAGGAGCATGGCTACAGATAGACCTGATGCTGGAGCAGTAATATAGAACTCACATCTGATCCACAAGAAGGAGGCAGCGAGAAAGAGAGACAGACAAAGGGAGGAAATGAGGTGGAGTGAAAAGAGAAATGGAGAGACAGAGAGACAGAGTCAGAAAAAGAGGGGGGGGGGACCAAGACAGACAGAGACAGAGAGAATGGGCCTACTGTTGGTATTGAAACCTCAAAGCCTACCTCTGGTGATACACCTCCTCCAATTAGGAGGACTAATTGGAGACCACACCTCCTAATCCTTCCTCAAAACAGTTCCACCACCTGAGGATCAAGCCTTCAGATATATGAACCTATGAGGGCCATTCTCATTCAACTCCCACCGTTTCCAGCAAACACTCTTCACAAGAAATTACACTTTGACCTTCCAGGACTTTGCATATGCACACAAACAAACTCATAATTCATATATATGATATATGTATATGGGCCACACTCTGTATTACTTTTTATAATTCTCTCCTCCCTCTTTTCTGAGATAGTTTCTAAATGATGTGGTCAGACTGCAGGAACTTATGAGGTAGCCCAGGCTGAAACTAATAGGAATCTTAATGATTCAGTCTTTCAAAAAGCACTCGAATTATAGGCATGAGCCACAACACCTACCACCCGTCACCCTTTAATATGAAATTCCATTGTGAAGACATTTGCATATTACTAAATATAGCTATATACTATTATTTTCCTGAATATACTGTACTCTGTTATTGTAATACTTGACTATTTGACTCAGTATCTTATTAAAATAAGCTTTCTATTCATTTGAGTCACATCTAATAAACATGGACATTTAGTTAAACAAAGAGGATAATGGGAATATATAAATATCCTGAGATTTCCTTCTAATGTGTTTTTCCTTTCTTGTGTATAATTTTTCACAAAGTTGGGATCATACACAACACAAAATTTTGTTATCTGCTTTTCTCAACTGTACTGTGATCATTTTTGCTTTTTAAATATATTTTAAACAGCCATTTGGCATCGTTGCTCCCTAGCATGTGCTTAACCATATCCTGTTATTTCATTGTAATGTTTCCATTTCACCTTTTATGAATGATGTTGTAACCATCTATGAAGTGTTTCTAGCACTGGGATTCAAGACTATGAACACTTCAACACTGTTTGATAGATGATTAAAATTAGTTCCATGAATAATAGGCTTTTTTTTCTTACCAGTGGTGAATAAAATAGTGTCTATTTCCTCACTGGCATTGATTGCACATAAAGAAGGTATAATTTCTAACATGCATTCTGAAATTCCTTCCAAAGGGGCTGACTGTAAGATACAGATTGAAGCAGAAGCTAATAATTCTGTAACCCTAGAGTAACTGACAAATCAGTCACGTATAATTACCAAGTCTCTTGTGTAAAACTGACTGATTAGGCGGGTATGTATGTGGTTCTTGATTAGTAAAGGTCTCATGTTCAATTTTGTTCCCTCTGTGTCACCATTTGTGATCTGCTATGAAGATACAAAGTCCCAAGGGGCCAGGTAGAGAGAAGGGAAAGTTGGCTGACTCTCCTCTTTAGCCTTCTTACGAGCTCTTACTCCAGCGCCTACTTCTCTCTCATTCTCTATGACAAAGCAAAGTCTAAGGTAAGGAGCTATAATAAGGAAAATAGCTGGGCCTTTTCTGGTCTCTTGGTTTAATATCCATGTTATAGTGGTTTGTATAGGAATGGCTCCCACAGACTCATGTGTTTGGATGCTTGAGCCATAAGGAGTGGCTCTGTTAGGAGGTGTGGCCTTATTGGAGGAAATGTGTCACTGTGGTGGGGGGGCTTTAAGGTCTCCTATGCTCAAGCTACACCCAGTGTGACACATAGTCTCCATCTGCTGCCTGTGCATCAAGATGTAAAACTCCTCATCATCTTCCCCAGCACCATGTCTACCTGAAAGCTGCTCTGTTAACCACCATGATAATAATTGACTAAACCTCTGGAACTGTAAAGCCTGCCCCACTTAAATATTTTTCTTTGTAAGAGTTGCCATGGTCATGGTGTTTTCTCACAACAATAAAATCCTTACTAAGACAGATGTAGATCTCAACCAGCCAAGTTCTCAGATCTCAGCTATCTGTCCAGTGGATCAGGATGCCTCTTATCTTAGTGTTCTGTTGCTGTGAAGAGACACCATGATCAAGGTAACTCTAAAGAAAGAGTTTAATTAAAGACTTTTATATAGTTTCAGAGGCTTAATCCATTATCAGCATGGCTGGGAACATGGGCAGCATGCAGGCAGGCACCAGAGCACTAATTCAGAGCTACATCCTGTTCCATAGGCAGAGAGGGAAAGACAGAGAGAACCTGGGACTGGAATAGGCTTTGAAACTTCAAAGCCCACTCCCAGTGACACACTTCCTTCAACAAGGCCACACCTCCTAATCCTTCTAATCCTTTAAAATAGTGCCACTCCTTGGTCACTAAGCATTCAGATATATGAAACCTATGGGGGCCAATTCTTATTCAAATGATCACATTCTATTATCTGGCCCCCATAGGCTTATAACCATATCATAATACAAAAATGCATTCAGTCCAACTTCGAAAGTCACCACAGTCTCAATACTTTTTAAAAATCCAAAGTTCAAAGTCTCTTCTGAGATTTATGTCAACCTTTTAACTGTAACCCTCTGCAAAATAAAAATAAAAAAGCAGATCACATACTTCTAATATACAGTGGAACAGAATGTACATAACTATTCCAAAAGGCAAGAGGCTATGAGAGAAAATACTAGACCAAAACCAGCAGTGCAAACTCCAAATTCTGCATGTCCATGTCTGATGTCAAAGTGCTCTTTACATCTCCAACTCGTTTCAGCTTTGTTGACTGCAGCACACCTCTCTCTCTCAGGCTGTTTCCACTCTCTGTTAGCAGCTTTCCAGGGCAGGTATCCCACAGCTCTGGCATCCAACATCTCAGAGTCACCAGTAAAATCCAGGCATCGCCCTCATAGGCAATACAATGACCTTTCTGGGTCTCCATGAAGGGACACCCCTGCCACGTGCCTGGCTTCAGTGGTTTTCCTTAGCCATGAAGGGAGACATTCCACAACCCCTTCTTGTGTCCTTGACTCTAAAGCCAAAGCTTCCAAGATCTGCTGCTTGATGGGGCTAGAACTTGATCCTCTTGCTTAATTACATTTCCAATACCTTACAGATTAAGCTTTTTATTAATTCTTTTTCACAAGTGGGAGGCTTAGCTGGGTGGGGTCTTGCCCCCTCCCCAAGGTCACTACTCCCTTTATTCCATTTTAGCATCAGGCTTTTCTTTAAACTTTTTGTCTCATTGAGCGCTGTACTTAGCTTTATTATACCTCCTGGTTCTCCTTTTCTTCTCAAACTGTACACTGTATTTTTACATGCTCAGCTTGCTCCTTTTTATTATAGATCTGCATAAGAGTGACAACTAATAATAACATGACACAGTCAGTACTAGGCTATCTTGAAATCTCCTCTGCCAATACCATTAATCCTAAACTCTTCAATTTAGCCTCTGACAATTTGTTGATACAAGGGCAGAAAACAGGCACATTCTTTGCCAAAATATTACAAAAAGTAAATGGTCTCTAGGCCATTTGCTAACATTCTTCTCTTTGAAACCTCTTGACCCAGGTCCCCACGGTTCAAATCACCACTGTTTTCCAAATTCTTTCTTAATCAGTGTTCGGTTGGTGTGAAGAGACACCATGATCAAAGCAACTCTTGTGAAAGAAAACATTTAATTGGGAGCTCTAGTAACAGTTTCAAGGTTTAGTTCATTATCCTCATGGCAGGGAGTGTGGTGGCAGCCATGGCACTGGAGCAGGATATAGCTGGGAGCTACATCCTGCACTGTAAAGAGAGAGAGAGAGAGAGAGAGAGAGAGAGAGAGAGAGAGAGAGAGACGGAGAGAGACAGAGACTTCCTCCAACAAGGCCACACCTACTGCAATGAGACCTCTTAATCTTTCTAATCCTTTCAAATAGTGCCACTCCCTGGTAACTAAGCATTCAGATATATGATACTATTGGGGTCATTCATATTCAAACCACCATACCTCCTTTGGTTTCCTTTTTCTATCTGAATTTGACCAGCTAGGAAATCAAGCCACTGACTCATCCTGACATCTTATATTACTTCATTGCAAGTTACCAGATCAGAACCCCCACTGTTAAAGAAAATAAGAAAGCACTGAAAAGAACTTTCCAGGACAGACACTCAGAATCTTCTCTTGAGAGGTTTCTAAGATTTTGGTTTGCTTAAAGAATTCAACTAAGATGAAAGCAGAAAATAAACCTTCCTTTCTCACTGGAGAAGTTCAGCCACCAGTTAGGGTCTTGGGAGGCTGATTCTTGGCTTCTTATTCACCTACTTGACCTCATGGCCCCAGCTGTCCCTCCTGCCACCCTCTCCCATGATCTCTTGTTTCCTGAGCTGCTCTTTCCTCACACACATAGCACTGTTTGCCTCCATCTGTTCCTGACTGCCCAGTTCCCTCATCCCTGCTTCTGTCTGCTCGAGGAAACCTTCATCACTGTACTTGTAAGGCAATGACTATAAATATGTAAAGCTAGTGTCAGAAAGAGTGGGCAGAGAGAAAAAAACAGCACTGATTCTAAACCAGAGCTAAACACAATATCCATGCATGCTGCTGCTCCGTGAACCTGGGACTGTGGAAGCAAGAGAGTCTTGCCCCTCATCCTAGGGTTGGTGAATGAAATGTCAGGATGCTGAGTACTTTTAAGCAAATCTTCTAGAACTAGAAAGGGAAGCCAGCTTGCTACTTATGAAGCATTTGCTTTTGCTGATTATATGATGATGTTTTACAGAACTCAGATATTTCCAGTAGCTGTCAGATCGAACATCTATGACAAAATCCAGAAACATGTATCCAAATGACATATCACTTGACAGTTAATATTTTTTGTCTCCTCTTGTCTTTGGATGTGCAGTGGCTACATTGTTCATGTGTTTTCATTCATGTACCTCTGTACCTTACTGACTGGCTTGTTCTAGAGATGGAACAAGACAAATTTCAGAAGCTAAATTCAAACAAGATGTCCATGAGTGAGTCTCTTTTAGGGATAAGGGAGGAATGCTTCTGGTCAGGAACCATTTATGTATTTTATTTATTTTTTGCTTTTTTTCCTCTTTCATTTTTCATTTGCCCTTAGACTGTCTCAAATCTAAAGCACCTGAAATTTATAAAATACGTGAATTTTTTTTTTGTCAGAAGTAAATGCCAAGAAGGGTTAATCAACCCTTTATTGATATACTCAGTTATATTCTCAAAAGATGTGTCCCATGAAAATACAACTTTTTAAAACACAGAGATGCTTACCAACTTCCTTCATGTAATCATGCTTGGGGAAGTTCAAGGAGGTCAGTGTCCACAACTCTCATTCTTCTTGAGGAGTAATCTGGAAATGTCAGCAGGCACAAGGGTTAGAACTTCTCTGTGTGTAGATTATCTGTAAGAAGAGCTTACATATCTGTGCTTCAGTGTGAATCTAGAATAATCATGTTTGGCTCTTCTGTTGGTACTTATCACTGGTTCCACTTTGGCTTTGGCCTTCCGTATAGAATGGATGAATTTTTATTAGGTACTTGGATTTTTGTTTGCTTATCTGTGTTAGAAAAAATACCAAGAAAGTAAATTATGTTGCATATAAAGTGAGAAATCCAACATTTTGGTGCTGTTAGGAGTTAGATCTTTGCTTAGATTTCATGGGGCAAAACAAGGTGTCTGTATTTTAACATTTGTGTCTGAGTGGTTCTGCAGAGAGAGTGTCCGTGTGTGTGAGGGGAGTCCTGTAGCTGTCACAGCTGTCTTCAATTCGGGAAAAGCTACAGCTCTCTTCTGGTGTTTCTCATACTGATAGTGTTAGAAAAAGAAATGCATTTGAACATTCTCACAAACATGAAACTGAGATAAGTTCCAAGCCACAGATATACTGGGCATGCTTTCTTACCTGCTTACTCTCGTTTTAATGATTTTTTTTTAAAAAAGATATTAGCTTGGCCACTTTAGCCAATATTTTAAGGAATAACACAGATGATGAGTTACCCAGCCAGTGTGTTTAAGATTAAGACCACCAGGCTGGTTCCTATTAATCACCTCATGCTCAGCTCCCCATAAAACACTTAAGATATTGTTCGGCCATTCAGAAGCTATTTCTTCTTTTGGTGGGAAACAGTAAAGCAGATCTACAACTATAGAGGCAGCCATGACAGTGTTCTTGTCTTCACAGGCTTAGAGTTTTCTTTAGTTGGTTAATTCACATTCTGATTCCATAAGCAGTTGTGTGCAGTTATAATGAGGCATACATTGAACTGTTGTGACACAAGTGTTTTTCATATAGTTATTTCTTCAAAAATTCTGTTTTCAATGGCCACTGCTGACAACTTCACTATTGTAAATCACACTGAAGCAATGTCTCTCACTGGGCCAGGATGTTTCACATATAGATTCTTATTCTTAAAGTTTTCTCAGAAATGCTGTGGAGAAAGAGTTTAGATGTTTTCATGATATTTCCAGGACTCTCCAACTTTTGTGCTATGATGACCTTTTTGGGTAATAATGTTCATTATGCATTCTCTAGCAAAAACTTAGATTCTATAGATGCCCAAACTTGGGATGGGAGAAGTGGTGAAAGTCCGAAGACAACCCCAGCAGCCACACTGTGACAGCGCATCAGTAGGCATTCTAATATTGGCATCACCACCCCCCAATTAAGGAGTTATGTTAAAATAATAATGTGCTGCTCAGGGACCATTAACCTTCAGAGAGCATCAGTGTGCAGACTCTGATCAGTTTTCTGTCATCTGAAATCCCCCAAACAGTATGAGTGCCCCTAGAACAGGCAGCTGCCTGTGCTCCTTTATCTTACTCTAGATAACCACAAGGACAGGCAGACGGAATTTGCAAGGAAATGAGCCAGGCATATTATGTTTGTAGGGTGATTTTGTTTTGGGTTTTGTCCTTTGGGGTGGGAGGTGTGCCTTAACAAGGGGAACAGAAGCCCAGAACAACACTCTTTGGCTCACTGAACATTTTATCGTGATACATGGACAGCACCTGCAGATGTGGATCCCAGACTGTTCACACTGTTAGTGCTGGACCAGAATAGCCTTCTGCTGACAGGGGATGACAGAGAGCCTTTGATGAAAGGATGCATTGCGCTCTTAGAAGTTGTCACAGTGGGGCATGCAATGGTGTACCCAGACATGCAGCGCTTCACTAGCCAGGGAGCCTACTGAGTAACTTACTAAGGCTTGTCCCTGTTTGGTACAGAATGTCCAGAGGACCCGCTTTACCAGCATCAAAGGCAGTATTGCACTCTTAACTTATCCACACTGAGCTCCTCCCAACTCTGGCAAAGCTTCACCTCCTCTCCTCACCATCAGTGGCCCTCTCAGTCAGCTTTATTTGGGAAAATATTTTTTTGAAAAAAACCTTTAATGTCTTCACCAGATATATTTGGGCATTATGTGTGATGTCAAATAGAAACTAGCTTCTCCTAGATATTCTGCTGCATGGGTGATTAGCAAGGAAGAGAGGTTACCCATCCTGTTCACCCACACAGATTAGCCTTGGGTAGTGATATACATATACATGATATATATGATAATATGTAATACATGATATGTGTATATATATTCATATATGTGTATAGATACATGCACATGTATATACATATATTTGTGTGTATATATGTATCACAAATCATGTAATGCATATTATCACACTGCATATCAGGGTCCTTGGGAAGATGGGAGAGTTTAGTATTGACATGCAAAGATTCTGGAGACAGATTGTTTCATTAAGGTCTCATCTTCCCCCCCTTATAGCTGTGTGGCCTTGGACAAATTACTTAACCCTTCTGGTCTTTCAGTTTTGAGTCTGTAAAATGGGATGAGTCAAAATATCTACTCCCTAGAGTGTTACAAGTATTAAATAAGTTACTCGACCCAACTACCCTTAGGAAGGTGCCTAGGCTATAGATAAGAGCTCCAGAATCAGTAATTCCTACCCTACAACATCTAACCTGCTTTTCTATAGAAGTTCATTGGGGACCTGTTTAGTGTATATTTTGAGCATTCTCTTTTTGACCCATTCTGAACTAGGGTATCCTTTAAGGTCAGGAAAAAGATACTAAACTGTATAGATTTTTAAGACTTGTGGAACATTCCTTAAATGTGCCTTTGTCCTACTACAGAGAGATAGAGAAGGCAGAGGTAATGGATGCATGGGAGAAGGCAGAGGTAATGGATGCATGGGAGAAGGCAGAGGTAATGGATGCATGGGAGAAGGCAGAGGTAATGGATGCATGGGTAAAGGGTGTTCCCCATTCCTTGCTCCCACTCTCCGTGTGAGAAATAATAATCTCCAGTTCTCACACCTCATATATCAGACCTGCTCAAGGTTTCCATGGGATGACCTCTCCCTTCACTTCTTATATCACTGACAAAGGTCTCTCCTTGCACAGATATGGAGAGCTTGCCTGGTGGGCACATTCAATGTGTGTTTTATTGCTGTATCTATAGGTTTGAAATATTTTACATGCTGTTCTTGGAGTTTTCAATTAGCAAATTTTAATTAACTAATTGAGACTTCTTATTAAGAAGCTTTTATGATTTGTCTTAGTGTTTTAGCAGTGTGTGCACCCCATTCGATTAAGAAGCCATTAAATCCTTAGCAAGTGCCTCTGCTTCATTAATCTCACTGTATAATTACGGTTGTGTAGGTACAGGGCAGAGGCATTTGTGAGGTAGTGACTTAAAACACAAGGCTCTCAGATAACAGAATTTCACAACAGTGGAGCTGAGTTGGGAGGACACAGCATGCCAAGTCACCCAGAGCACCTCATTTAGATTTAGTTTTGAGTCAATATACTGTGTGTGCGCATGTGTGCATATGTATGCATGCACATATATGTGCATCACAGTGCGCCATAATGTGCGTGTATGAGTGTGGACATCAGAAAAGAGCTTGTGGAAACCAGTTCTTTCAGGGTATTGCAAGGCATCTTGACAGCCCAAATCCATTGTTATTCAGTTGTTTCTTGCCGTGTGTGTGTGTGTGTGTGTGTGTGTGTGTGTGTGTGTGTGTTAATGTATCTGTTTCTAGTATCCTGGCATTTGCAGTCCAGTCAACTGTATTTTCTGTATTTTTATGGTCATCCTTAAGACCCTGGGTTCTATGCTTGGTGCCACAAAACAAAAAACAAATAACAACAATAAAACTTACAGAAACATCTAGTCCCAGTGAGATGAACCATCTCAAGGTGTTGCTCCCTCTGCAAGATCTCCTGGAACCTGAGTTACCTGTCCTGGAAAATCAAAAGCACAAAATAGCTCTACTCCATACGTAAAACCATGTCCACATCTCATTCTTTAAAAACCAAGTGAAGTCTGCCTGGGACACAAAGGTCCTACATTACATACCCAACACACACACACACACACACACACACACACACACAGGCACACACACACACACAATTGGTTTTTAATATCTGGGTCACAGCTCCAAGGAACATGCCATCAGTGGGGCTCTTGTTCCTTCAGGTAAGCATGGAGGGCTAAAGGGTAGATCCAAGTCCCCAGTGCCCTTATTATACATTATTCATTGTGGTGTCTCTCAAGGCAGAATAAAAGTCTGATCCTTTAGAAATGCCTTTAAGGTCCTCAGCACCTTTCCCACGGCTTCCAGGACCAGGTGTCACTGCCCCTTCATGTCAGGACGGCACCCCCACCATCAGAACAGTGCTGAGTTATTCTGTTGAACAAGGTCATCCACCTGAGAACCAAAGGGAATTGCTCCCCAGCAGAGGGACTCATTGCTTAAATAAGTCTGGGAGCTAGACTAACTGAAAGGCAACTTTCATGATGCAAATGTAAAAGGTTCAAAATGCAAATGTACCTCCTGAGCCTTTCTTCCCTCAGAATAATCACTTAACCTTGCTGGGCTGGGGCACTTGCTCCCTTTGCTTCAGCCCCAGAGCCTGAACTTCTAAGTCAAGTTCGTGCTTTACTATGGCCCTGAATGGTCTTAGCACCCCACGCTGACATAAACAAATCCTTTAGTGACCTTACAATCAATGATAAAGTAAAAAATGTCAAATTGCATCTTGGGTTTGGGGACTAGGCTGACTCCTGGAGGCTCTAAGAAACAATGGTATCTGTGCCATGAATCTCAGATTTGGTCTTGACTCCCTCAAAAGCCTGAAACTTAAAAAAAAAAAAAGGAAGAAAAGAAAAAAAAAAAACGCCAGTAATTTATTTTTTAGAAGCCAGGACATGTTCAAGGCTTTAGGGAAGTGATGTTCGTCAGGAAAACACTCACCAGAAAGCTAATTAATTGAGTACAGAAACTGTGCCATAGAAACCAATCTTTGCAGCCAGATCAGAAAGCCCTTGTCAAGAGCAGCCAAGAGCATTAACTTAGCACAGTTAGGAATTAAATAATATAAATTACTCTGCCTTTTCTAAAAACACTAAATTTAGGAAATGTGTCTTGGCCTCATTTTCATGTGCATTACAAAGGATGTGCTTCACTGATGACTGGTTTGTTTGTTTGTTTCTGCTTTTTTCTGTATTTCACAGATCTGACAGAAACTAATGTTGAATAAAAAGACTAATATGTATTTTATGTACGTAGGCCAGATCATACAAACTTACTGTTCAGACTTTTGACTGTGGGTAAGTTAAAGTCAACTAGGAGACTAACAGAGAGTCAAATACCGTACTTGGGGAGTGATCTGTTCGCAGACTGGGGAAGACTGTCTCACCTACCCCACCCTACCCTATCAGAGATGGCACTGCCATACATTTGATTGCCCAAAGCAGACACTTTTGTTGGCCACATTAACACTGGATACACTGAGTCTCCTTGAGTTGTTAACCTTGACCTTGTGGATGAGCTGAGTACAGATGGGCTTTTGTTTAGGAGCTGGAGCACAGGCTGATACTATCAGTGGACAAGGAGGCCCCACCAAGGCCACCCTCCTGAGTTAGCGTTTCCAACTTAGTGGCCACCCACTGCGTACAATATTTTCTTGCAAAGTCTCTGTCCCTCTATGGTATGATCAGTACCACACTTCCAAAGGTCTTCTTTGTTTTCACTGTGTACCCAGTAGGA
Source organism: Rhynchomys soricoides (assembly GCA_019843965.1). Taxonomy (NCBI): domain Eukaryota; kingdom Metazoa; phylum Chordata; class Mammalia; order Rodentia; family Muridae; genus Rhynchomys; species Rhynchomys soricoides. Next base: position 617,073 of record JADRCH010000110.1, read on the forward strand.
CCTCACTGGGCCATTCAGACGGGCAGGGTAGCTGGAGATGAAATGCTGTCCAGAGAAGTGCTGTGATCCCTGGTACCCTAGGTATCCACACTTGAGAACTAGGCTGGAGTGAGAGAGACCCTGGCATGATTACCCCAGAACAGAGTTGTGCTGATGTCTCCAGCCGTCTGCAGCGTGCTGTGAAGCCTCTGTCTTGCTACTTCAACAGAATGACTGGGAAGGCAACAGCGGAGTGAAGAGTGCGTGGTTGAACCCACCCATGGGCACAGCATTCAGCACTTCCATGGACTTAGCCCGTGACTCACACGTCTATAGTTTCCACCTTTTGGCCCTGGTCTATCAAGAACTTTTAAACATTAGCTCAGTGTACTTAGTCTCCAGCTGCCTGGCTGAATTTTTCTCCTCCTATATAACTCTCACCATACCCCACAAAGAATGCGGGTGTCACCAGCCCTAACTGGAGCCATATGTATACGATAACTCTAGTATCCAAGCCTTCTGAGAGCACAGATCCCACAGAGGTTGTCACAGTCCTTAGAAACCTGCTCTTGTCTCCCCATCTCAAGGCTGAGCTTGCAGTCAGCAACCTCTCCAGCTAAGTGCATGTCGGATGCTGTGTTAACTAAAACTTTGGATCCTATATTAATGTATACATATATACTTAAATCTCCAGTGTCACCGTCTAAATGAATGCCAGAATTTGGTTTGGACACTTTATACTCTTTGGCTGTCATTAATAGGAAGCCTCATGCACCTAAAGCTGTCCAGGCTTAAAACTTACACCTAGGGGTAAGATTGGTGTGGCTTGAACATGTACCTGATGGCTGGCCATATTTTAGGCATGAGACCAGATCACCTTAAATGACTTGTCTTCATTCTGTTGTTTAATAGCCTGGAAAGTTTGAGTTTGATATCATTCAATATTTGGTCCATGTTTTTAAAATAAAGTGAGCCAAGTTCTGCTCACACTGCAGCTAACGATCCTACGCTACTTGCTGCCTTCCTAGAGCCAGGGGAAATGGCACTGCTTTCCCTGCCCAAAGATTATTGTGTTTAATATTATGAAGCTCTTTGTTGATCAGGATGCGGTTCCATTTGGTACCACTTAAAGGATCAAATAGGTAAGACTCTTTATATTGAATATTGTTAACAGGTGCCTTCAAATCCCCGTCATGTTTGTATTCTCATAAGAATAAGAATATCTTAATGTGTTTTTTCCTGAGCATGGTTCAAACATGTTTTAAATGCATTTCTGTGCCTGTGCTTATAAAGAGATGAAAACAGACTGCAGTTGATAACATCTGATTTTAATAGAAAAGGAACATGCTTGCCATTTAGTCCCAGCCTGTAGCTAGCTATGGTTTGCCCCAGTCCCTTTCCCTCAGTGATTCATGGCCCAGAGAGAGACAGCTCCCATCCCAGCTAAAGCCCAGCCACTCTGGGAAGGCCTGAAGGGATTGGCTTTTCTTTCAGCCAATCTGTGTTTCTGCTGTTGGTTTATGTGAGGGCCCCATGAAAGAATGTGACAGGGAGTGGATAGATTAGAGTGTCATTGTGTGCTGATGGGCTGAGCTGAACTGTCCATCCTGTCTCGGGATGCACAGCACAGGCAAGGGGCAGAAAACAGTTTACTTAAAGTGGGATCAATCCCCTCATCTTTTCTAGCTAACAAACTTAAGTTGACCCCTCACAACCTGACTTTGACAGAAGGAATCCCCAACCTCCCCCATCCTCAGAGCTAGCTACACCTTGTATGCGAGGAGGAGCTGTCTCCACCTGTGTAGTGGCATCAGCTTCCTCTCATTCTGTGGACTGTCCTCCCTCCGGGCTCACGATGGCTGCGCGTGACTCTGCTCTTTGCACACACTTCCTCCCTGACTTATCACCAGGGTCTTTCATCATGCAAGTATTTATTAGCATCTATCTTTAAAAAGGAACTTTGAAGAATAGGATTTTGCATTCTGTCCTGAGGAAGAAAGGGGATAGGTGTGGAACAAGTCAGAACCACATTTCTGCTCAATAGTTCAATCTGAGAAGGACCTAAGACTCTGAGAGCAGCCTAAGGTACTATCTCCAGCCGTCTGCTCTTCCTTATACTAGACACTGTTCTCCATGTGCTGATCCTAACACTAGAAAGTACCTACAGTGCCCTTTTCTTCCTCCTGTAGTATATAGTTACTATTCGGTTATTTATTTATTTATATATTTATTTTTGGTAGTTTGTGGGTGTATATTTGACCTCATTTTTGGTGTTTTGGGGACAAGGTCTTATTCTGTCATAAGGTAGGCTTCAGAGTCTTAATCTTCTTGCCTCAGTCTCTCTCCTTGGAATTCAGAGTGTTAGAGCCATGGCACATTTCTAGCAGTGGCCTTCCTAAGTCCTTGTAATTCTTTTGTTCTCTCAGCCATTTGGAAACTACTAACTTGGAGATGTTATGACCAACTGCTTCCTGTAGTCTTTGTGATACAGTGCACACAAATTATTGGATTCAGTAAAACAGCAAGCTCACGGCCCACAATGGGAATTCAGTGTATTCCCTGGACAATAGAGAATTCAAGTTTTGTTGACCATGTTTGGCTCAGGTTAGAATAGTCTTGTTAATACTATACTTTTTCAGTGGGGTGAAGTGTCAAATTGCTGGGATAGTGTCATGCCAAGCCAGTTCTCACCCAAGTCTTACCTAAAGGCCTCACAGGCGTGACAGAACAGGTGGTCTTCTGTTGTTGTATTCTTGTCACATAGGTTGAGCCATTGGACAATTTTTGAGAAGAGGTGGCATCCTAAGGAGATGGTGTAACATGCATCAGGACACCAGACTGGCATGTGTACACCCTCCACTTGTCCACTTCCAACTGTCAAAGTGGCAGTTGTGAGTCCTGAATGGCCTCAATAGTTCTGCAAAGAAACAGGAGAGCCTGGCACGAGAAATCCCTGCTCCTAAGCTCTATTTCAAGATGTTTTGGCACAGTTAATTCCTTGGCTAGATTTTCAATGGCACAATGAAAGCCCAAACCTTTGAAACAGTAACAAGTGGTGGCTTTAATGCCTACCACACCCTTGTCTTGACTGAGAGGGGCAAGTCTGTGTTGAAGTACCGTGAAGAGCAAGGAGAACCCTTTCTAGTCTAGGACTGTGGCTAAAAGTCAAGCATGGAGGAAAAGGTTTTGCAGTTGAGAAATCACAGGAAGTGCCCAGGTGTGGAGGTTAAGAAACAAGGAGAGAATTGTGACCTGAGTCTGAGAGGTGAACTGACAGAGTCTGTGAGGCTGGCAGAGATCTGAGAGGCAGGTTTTTCAAAGTTCTCGTTGGCCATGAGGTACAAATCTAAAAGTGCACAAGAGCACTGTTTACAGGTTGGGAAGCATGGAGAGGTATCACACAGCATGTGGAGTGTCGGTGTGCTGTCCTTAGACAGATATGCTAACCCCGCAGTGTGGAGCCTTTGGCACACTGTTGAAGGCAGGTAGACATGACTTTGGGTAGGATCAGGAGGCAGATGAGCCCAGGGAACAGTGGCTCCTGCCTGGAACTGCCTTGTATCGCCTGTCTGCCCCAAATCTACCCCTTTCCTCTCCCCAAATCCCTGCAAACGTGGAGTGGCATTATTTTTAAGATGTTATCTGTGTGCCTCCCAGGCTGATTCCAGAACACAGCATCTAGATAGTTATAAATGTCATGAAGAGCAAGGGAACAACTTTTGCAAGGTGTATACGTGGCTGGTAATGGAGCCTCTCAGGCAGCGTTGTAGAACACATGTTTCTGCATATGTCTAAAGACAGGAAAATGTCCAGGAAGTGAACTGCTCTTTTCTAACTGTGGCCCTAGGATGAAACTCCAGCACAGTGTGAGAATGCGCTAGAACTCGGCTACTACCTTCAGCTGTGATAGTTTACACTCTGGTGTCCCCTGTCCTTAGTCAGCAGAAAGGGGAGATGGAAATCTGACCTGTGGATTGTCAGCTCTGATTGCCACTGTGGTCCTGGTCTAGACCCTTCAGTCTAAATGGTCTTAGGTGTCTCAAGGTGATCCATCTTCGGTGGCTGTGTTACTAGAGGCTAGAATTGTCACCAGTTCTGGAAAACATGGGCTGTATAATGAATGCTCAGTAACCTCTATCACCATATTTAGAAACCGTTACTAAGGCTTGGGTTGACTTGCTTGTTTGGGGTAAGGTCTCACTAGGTAACTAGTGAGGCAGGCCTTGAGCTTGTACTTGCCTCTACTTCTGAATGTTGGAGTTGTACCAACATATCCAGCTTGACTTGGTTTCTTTTTCTGTAAACATTGTGGTGTGAGAGAAGGTAACATGGGGAGGAAGGAAATCATGTTTTGCTTAGAAACCTTAAGGTCTGTAATATTTACTGCTAGAATCATTCGATTAGATGAGACTCAGGTGGGAGGAATGAAGCAGCTGCCCCTATATAAATTTTACTAAATACCATCATGTAGTTTTTATTTGACCATCTTTGTGGCATAAGCCAGAGGACCATAGCATAAAGCAGTCAGGAAAATGCTCAGAACTCAGCACAGATGTAAACGCCCTCAGGGCCTATAAATCTCCCAGAGCAAAGCCCTTCAGAGAATTTCCCTTTGTCTAGCTGCTGACTTTTAGCTTCCTAGGTCCCCTCAGTGGCCAACTAGCCCTACACATAACACAAGATCTCTAGCCAAGCCGATTATCTGCTTGGTAAAGCCCGCATGCTATCAGCACCTGCTTTGCTCCTAGCATCCTGCCCAGTTCCCTGACAAAGACCTGGGTACCGTGAAAGCAGAACTAAGAGAATCAGTGAGGCTGCCCTGGAGGCTGCAGGCAGAGCTGGCTGGTGGAGCTGCCCAGCTGGTACTGATCAGGGTGCATCTCTGCATCCAGGGAGCTAAGCATCCAGCTGAGAGTCAGTGGGCAGAGCCCAATAAAATTTCATCAAGCACCCAAGACTTTGATCTACAGTGAGGAGTGGATGGTGATGGCAATTTATTACCATATGTCACTCGCAATGTAAGTAACCAAATGAAGGGTAGATTTGCTACATTTGGAAGTTCCTAGGGTTTTTTGTTTTGTTTTGTTTGGTCTGGTTTGTTTACAGATCATCATGAATAAAAGAAAAAAATTAAGGAATGCCAAATAAATTATGCCAAATGTCAAGAAATACATGCTGTAGAAAAGGAGATTTATTTGAAAGGAATAGCGAAAGCCCTTCCTTATGAGCCTCAACTGCCCAAAACTGAAAACAGAATGGCTGTGAGGGGCGGATTCTTAGCAAACAAATTGTTCCTATTACACAGTTCTTTATGAATGGCTGCTAATATGCAGTGGTTATGACTGCGTGGAAGATGAAGGACACCCAGAGATGAGATGAAATCGAACTGTCAGCACAGAGACAAATAATTCAAGATGGTTATTTTAATCTTGGAAGCATTTGAAAGCATTAAAAACTATTTTGCAAGCATGTGACATTGTGAGCATCTCCGGGCAGAGTAATTAAATAGTCTAGTCCTACTAGAAAGCTACAAATGCATAGATGCTCTGAAGATATTCAAATGCACATCGCCTGTGGTGTTTGGTACAGTAACAGTCATACCTAACAGACATATGGTTTTTTACTTTCACTCCTAAAGAGGAAAATAAATTGCTTTTCAATTCAACTTCAAAAATGACCTAAGACTTCAGTCTAAACAACATAAAGGACACAGCTATTTTTAGCTTAATTCAGTGTATATAGCATAGTGTCCCAAAATATTTTGAATTACATTACTTTTCCTCTTTAGGACAATGGCATTGGTGATAATCTGTCCTCTCTTTAGTTAATGGATAACAGCAGGGTTTAGTAAACATCTATGCATGATCTCGAGGTCTGACACAAAACCAAAAACCTTTGCCTTTGGGCTCACAAGTGTCTTCATCTAACTCTCTTTGTGTAAATCTGCCTTTGCAGTTGAGACTAAATAGCAAAGACAAAATATTCAAGCCACCAGGCGCTGCCCTAGCTCAGTGCTGCAGCATCCTGCCTCTGACCCTCAGGGTAGGAAGAGTGAAAGGGAGGAACAAAGAAAGGGCTCCACTGCCTTTGGAACCACTCAGTGGCCTAGGATAATGGTTTTCATTTCATTTATGGCCCTTCCATAGAGTCTCCCAGGGAGCTCAGAAAACCACAAGTGCTTATCTCCAGTGTGTAATGACACTGGTGTCATCCTGGTGAAGGATGACACACATCCCAGGGGTACCTTTCCAAGCATCTTAGGTAACTTCTGGAAGCCTCTCAGAACCCTGAGGATACCCTGCGACTTCAATGATGCCAACGCATCATCCTGGGAAAACATGGATCCTCCTTGTGTAATCCCTTGCCAGTGTGCTGGTGCTAACATCGAATTACTCCAGGACTCCCAGTGCCCCCAGAATAGCATGGTAGGCAAAGCTATTTTAGGGTATCTCTTTAAGAATTTCTGTCCCTAAGAGATATGCATGAATAGTTATTTTTACTTTCCAGAATAAATTAATTTACTAAAATTGTAGTCAAATCTCCTGACTATCCAGATAAACTAAGTTTCCCCCCGTGACATTTTATAGATGGTTTGTATTTTGAAGATTGTCTACAATTCCTGAATCATTCCTGCACTCTCAGAAACTACTGTAAAAAAAAAAAAATTCTACTGGTATTGACTGTTTCTCAAAATACAAGTGTCCACAAATTAGAAATCTGCATTTTCTACCGAAGGCTGGCCATTGCTGAAGCTGAGTGCCCAGAGTGACAGATGCAGGTAACTAGAGCCTCCCATGGGTATTGGTTACTGACCTGAAGGGAATTGGATAACCCTAAAAACTGACATAACCAAACCTGGGTAGTTTGGTGGAGAAGAGGGGAAGAGGAAAATGGAAAAGATGATAGGCCGAGCCTCAGAGACCTCCTGAGACGGAGAGAAGCAATGCAGGGCACCTGCTGTCTACCTGGAAAGCAGGGCTGGGCAGAGAGCCACAGTGCAGGAAAAGTTGCAGTGGTCACTGCTCATGCAGCAGGCTTCATCACGTGCTTCATGCACTAACACCATCATGTCATCTGCTTTTACGTGGTTTTCTAGTATCCTGACCCAGCAGTTGTGTGTTTAAGCTCTGGTCCTGAAACAATATTTTTAAGACCCCTCAAATGCTGTACCCCGAAAATAACAACTGAGTTCTTGATCTAACAAAGGTCCTCAATTATGGATTGTTTTTCTTTTGGGTTCATGATCATTTTAAGAATTCATGGTAAGGAGATGCCAAAGACTACTTTTCATAATCTAAAATATATTAAAGTCATATTGCAGCTGATGATAGGCTTGCAAAGAGGGCGTGGCTTGGAGAAGTAGAAAATAAGGGAGGAGTTTCCTGCACATCCAAATAATCTGAATTCTTCTTCCACTCCTTGGAAGACCATTGAGGCCTCAAAATAGAAACAAACCCCCAGGGCTGGCTTCACTCACACTGCTGGAGTATTAACTGCTGACATGTGTTTTTAGGAAAATCGTTGCTAATGGAAACAGCTTCAGGCAAGTGGCAACACCCAGGGTTCTCATGTGACCCTTGCAGTTCTTGGAGAACGTGACTTTACCAAAAGTCATCCATATGTTTCGGTCAAGTTCAAGGAATTATTTTTGCTGGCCTGAGACCAGAACTGTGAAATAAATAGCAGGCATAATTAATTTTTAAGATGCGGTCAACATTATAAAGTGGGAATAAAAAAGCAGATAATAGCTGCTCAAATCTGGCAGCCATGTACAAAACAAATTATAGTCCATACATAAGTCATGGTTTATGCTTCAGATTACTTGATATCTTTTTTTCAATGGAAATGTGTCACCAAGCTCCTTCTTCTAAAGAAGGCCATTTGTCTGTCCGGCAAATGGCTGGCTAGCCGGAAAATGAGTGTCTTGGAGCAAAAAGCAGTTAAAACTGTATGCACTCACTGGAGCACAGATGCTGAGGCACGTGTTTTGCTGAACTGGAGTCAGGCTAAGAACAATTTGGGGTATAGAGAAGACAAGTGTGGTGCCAGCAGCACACTGGGCACATGGCTTACATTCCTTATTGCTAAAGTGTTAGGAAAGATTTAGTCCCCTTTGTAGCATTCAGCGGGAGTTAAACAGTATCAGGCCATTGCGCTCTGCCCAGTGGGGCAATAACTTTCTTGCTAAACTTGTCTGTAGAGGATGTGTTTCCATAGTTCCTGAAAACCGTATGTGGAATTGGAGTGGATGTTATACGCAAAGGGGACATATGGCGCATCGCACTTTCCACATCAGCGTTGCGTTGTGTCATAGAACTAAAGGAAGGATGACAATCAGAAGACACTTGGCACGTCTATTCCCAGCTAAATTCTGGGTTTAACTTGACAGAACCATGGGTAAGATGGTTCAGGCTGCTGCAGGGGAGGCCCCTGGGCTCTATATGGAGAAAAAGCTCTGGAGCTTACCCCAAAAGACAATTGGCAGTGCTTCTCCGAGCATTCAGGCACATTTCCTTTATAGGAAAGTAAGAGACACTCAGGATAGGATGACTGACTGGACAGTCACTGAGAAAACATGAGCCCACACCACTTAGGATTTATACACTTGCAACACTAACATGGTGTTTCATTGAGGAGAGAGATTGGCTCCCTACTGGAGATCATTTGTGGAGGAAATCATGAAGTGGGCTCAAGGTGTCAGGGAAGAGGGAGTGCCTTATTTCAGCTGGAAACAATTGCATTCCCGCCTTATATCTCCCTGATCTGTCACCAAGAGACACATCTGGGCCTCGTTAGCCATCAGTATGCAGCCTCCAGCTATGGCTGAGGCATCCAGGCGGTTTGCTTTCCTTGAGTGGATTTTCACAATCTAAGGCCTTTCTGCCAGTCATCTAGGGTGTGGCCACCCAGGAAATGCCATTTGAACCATCACGGGGCAGAATGATGCTCTAACCTCTGAATAGGCTAGGCAGTCCAAATATGGGTGTTAAGAACATTTGTGTTCCAACAGGGCAAACTTGAGACCATGTCTTTCCATGGAAGGATGCTCAACATGTATCTGAGATTACCCAAAGTGTGCTGAGATCCCTAGTCTTCTGTGGATGTGGTTCCATTGGCCTAGGAAGAGCCAGGAAAGAGGCAAGAAGGTGACAGTGTTAAATAGGTATAGTGTGCTAACATGAAATAACATGCTTCTCTGGATGTGATATCCAGTGGAAATCTGTGCCCCTGAAATTACTAAATCTAAAAGCACCTCTTTCTCTCTATTCTTCAGGACCTCTGTATCCTTGAAAGAACCAGGGTAGGGCTGAGGTGGTTCATACCAGTAATCCCAACAGTTAGGCAGAAGCAGAAGGCCAGCCTGGACTACATAGTACATGTAACCTTTCTCAAGCTTACATTTCAGGCTTCTGGGTTGGCTACTCTATAGCTTGCCACAGTGGAGATGAAAAGGGTGTGGATCTTGTCTTGTTTCTGATCATCAATTAGTATGTACCATAGTGGTTTGGCATTTCATCCTGCAGCTACCGTTGCCATCCCTGTGGTGGAAAATGCAATACCTTTGATTATCCCTCCTAGTTTAGAAAGTCAGTGCTTTGACTCTGGCCTTCAACTGAGGCCTGAATTTATCAGCCATAGATACTGGGGAAGTCATTTGACCTCTTTGTTTCCTTGTATTTAGTGGGCAGATGATAGAAGGAGGTATGTCATAGGAGTCAACACAATAACGCCCTGGCCAGGATGTCTGGCACTGATCAGTGCTCAACTGAGACAGTGCTGCTTCTGCTGTCGCAAAGCTTGGTCCTCGGATGTCCCTCTCAGGCATCCCTTAGAGTAGGGAGGCCCCTTGCTCCGGCAGGTCAAGGCAGTGATACAGATGGACAGCACTGTGCAGTCTGTGTGCAGAGGCTCTTCACAGAGCTCGTCAGTTCTGTTCAGGAAGGAAAAAGATTAAAGTACCAGGCTCTAGTAGTGATAAAAACTGTATGGTATTGGTACAGTGACAGGCACGTAGATTGATGGAATAGAATTGAAGACCCAGAAATGACCCACACACCTATGGTCACTTGATCTTTGACAAAGGAGCTAAAACCATCCAGTGGAAAAAAGACAGCATTTTCAACAAATGGTGCTGGTTCAACTGGCAGTCTACATGTAGAAGAATGTGAATTGATCCACTCCTATCTCCCTGTACAAAGTCCAAGTGGATCAAGTCTAAGTGGATCAAGTCCAAGTGGATCAAGGACCCCCACATAAAACCAGATACACTGAAACTAACAGAAGAGAAAGTGGAGAACAGTCTTGAACACATGGGCACAGGGGAAAAGTTCCTGAACAGAACACTAATGGCTTGTGCTCTAAGATCAAGAATCACAAATGGGAACTCGTGAAATTACAAAGCACCCGTAAGGCAAAGGACACTGTAAACAGGACAAAACGGAAACCTACAGATTGGGAAAAGATCTTTACCAATCCTACATCTGATAGAGGGCTAATATCCAATATATATAAAGAACTCAAGAAGTTAGACTCCAGAGAACCAAATAACCCTATCAAAAAATGGGGGACAGAACTAAACAGTTTCTTCAGTTGAGAATTCTCTATTTAGGCTGAGAAGCACCTAAAGAAATGTTCAACATCCTTAGTCATCAGGGAAATGCAAATCAAAACAGCCCTGAGATTCCACCTCACACCAGTCAGAATGGCTAAGATCAAAAACTCAGGTGACAGCAGATGTTGGCGAGGATGTGGAGAAAGAGGAACACTCCTCCATTGCTGGTGGGATTGCAAGCTGGTACAACCTCTCTGGAAATCAGTTTGGCGGACTCTTAGAAAATTGGACATAATACTACCAGCTATTCCACTCCTGGGCATATACCCAGAAGATGCTCCAACATGTAATAAAGACACATGTTCCACTATGTTTATAGCAGCCATGTTTATAATAGCCAGAAGCTGGAAACAACCCAGATGTCCCTCAACAGAGGAATGGATACAGAGAATGTGGTACATTTACACAGTGGAATACTACTCGGCTATTAAAAACAATGACTTCATGAAATTCGCAGACAAATGGATGGAACTTGAAAATATCCTGAGTGAGGTAACTCAGTCACAAAAGAACAAACACAATATGTGCCCACTGATAAGCGGATATTAGCCCAAAAGTTCAGAACACCCATGATTCAATTCACAGCAACTACTGGACTGAGCGTGGGGTCCCAGATGGAGGAGTTGGAGAAGAGACTGAAGGAGCTGAGGGAGTTTGCAGCCTCGTGGAGGGAACAACAGTGTCAACTGGCAAGACCCCCCTTCCCCCAAGTGCTCCCGGAACCTGAATCACCAACCAAAGAATGCTTATAGAGGGGCCCATGGTGCTGGCCACATATGTGGCAGAGGAGGGCCTTGTTGACCATCAGTGGGAGGAGAGGCCCTTGGGCCTGAGGGTGTTAGATGCCCCAGTATAGGAGAATGCCAGGGAGGGAAGACGGGAGTGGGTGGGTGGGTGAGGGAATACCCTTATAGAGTCAGGGGAGGGGGAATGGGATAGGGGGTCTCCAAAGAGGAGACCTGGAAAGGGGAAAACATTTGAAATGTAAATAAAGTATTAAATAAAAAGAAAGTGCCAGGCTCTCCCTACTGTCTGACACTGAGCTGGTACAAGAGCTTTGTGAACAGGACGTGTACTTGATTATTGCCTGTTCTCCTAGTCATTATAGAGGAAAGGGCCAGGCACAGATACTCAGCACCTCTGTATGACAGCACTATGGCAGGTATTTGTTCATTGTGACCCTGAACCTGCAGGCCAGGAAGCGGATGGTGCTGGCTCAGTTTTTCACATGAAATGATTTAGTCAAAGTAAGACAGCAAGTTAGGTAATCAAGCTGAAACTTGAACTCAGATCTGAGGCCAAATTTCCTGAAAAGCTGAGTTATGTGTAGTTCCTCTCCTCTCCCCAGCCCCCCACTGCAGCAGCATCCTCCTGGGGGCCATGCCTAAGCTAGCATAAATTTCAGACGCAGCTAATTCTTCCTGCTGGACAGGCTGTAAGTAAGATGCATCATAATTAGCTGTGTCTGATTGCCCTCCTGTTGTCCTGAGCTGTAGCCTCTAATTGTATGGTAGTGGGGGTTTCTCTATGGTGAGTTTTATCATTTTGACAGTTTGCTAATAAAAGGTCACCACAGGTACAGAGCACTCTGATTTACATATGGCAAGTAAAGGAGCATTATGGGAAGTCAGCGGCTAAGGTAGGCCTGCACATTTGTTGCTATTGACACACATGCTGGGACTCCATAATTGACAAGAAATACTATTATTAAGCAGGTCTGTTGAGATAATTAGCACTCAGGGTTGCATTTTTAATCGGACTTGAGTCAGATAATTTATCACAGCAGTAGCAAGCTGTCAGGGTCACACAATAAATACTCATTAAGGCTGAATAAAGATTAACTGCAGGCTGAAAGAAAATTAGGCCAAGTAGTAACGTTTGATTTCAATATTTACAGTGCTAATTTAGACTGATATTGGCAAAAAGATCAGATTCTCAAATGGAGCTCATTTGTGAAAGAAAGAGAGAGGGATGCTGTTGATGCCTGGGTAGGGCCTTCCTAAAGCTTAAAACCCTGCTCCCAGCTGATTGCCAAAAATATTCATTTTGAAAGGCTCATTTGGTAATGCTGTTCTATGGACTGCAGTGTCTCTGCATTAATAAGATGAAAACTCCAAACAGGAAAATCATGCATCTTGAAGGCATGCCTAATTTGTTAACATTAGTTAGATACTGCACTTTTAATTTAATTCAACTCACTTGTCTTTGGTTCATACATGGGCAGTTTATAGCACTTCAAGTTAATTAAAAACACCTACCATTAAAGCATGCACCATCCTTAAAGCAAAAAGGAAGTCATTTCAGGCCACTATATTACCAGGCAGGACATTTATGTACTTGCTTATAATTTACAGTATAGTGAAGATTGGGAACCAAATGAGAACATTAGTATTTATGAATACAGTAAATTCTGTTGACAAAACCAGCGTAAAAGGTCAGAGACAGAATCCACAGTAAATGTGCAGTTTGTTTATCAGACTGAGAGTCTTTGATTTGAATAGTAAATTAGTTTCAAGGGCTGCTGCTGCACTGGTATAAAACCCTCCTGAAAACCCAAGACCCTTGTTTCCACCCAGACACCTGAATAATCAACCTAGCCCCAGCAGACGGTGGCTCTCAGGGGCTGCTTTTGGCTTCACACTGCTTTTGCCTGGAAGAAATTGTGCTGTGGTCACTGAGGCTTCTCCTAAGATGACACTGCCTGTGTGTGCGTGTGCGTGTGCGTATGTGTGTGTGCGCGCATGTGTGCGTGCGCGTGCATGTGCATGTGTGTTGCTGAGCCGGGGTAAAAGTGAGGGAGCACAGCTGAAGGTTCAGTGATGAACAGCAAGAGTCTGACAGTAGGGAAGACACTGACAGCATCCTCCCTACAGCCCAGGAACCTGTGAAGCACCTGAGAGCCTTTGCAACCTTGCATAGCCATGGGCAAATGCTGTGGCCTTTCTCACAAGCCCTTCCACAGGGCCCGGAGGCCTCTGTATTTGGGCTTGCTTTGAATGGCATGGCAGAGCTGGTGCAGCATCCATAGGGATCAGGTATGTGGGGGCCACATGGCAGGAGCCAGGTTCCCATCTTCCCAGGAACCCAGTAATAGTGTACTGCTCTGTAAGATGCCCTCAGACTCTCGTCACTGACCATGCAGCTGGGCCATTCAGAACCACAGTTGGAAAGTGTTCCATGCAAAGGGGGAAAGCACTGGCAATGTTGATGCCCTCTCTACAGGCTGTGCAGATCTGGGCTGGGAACTCCAGGAAGGTGGGAGCCTGCCAGTGAGTACATATCCTGGAAGCTGTCTTCCATCGGTTGGTATCATGCTACCAGTTGCCCTGGGACCCTGGGCTGTCCCACCTCTGGGAGACTCTGGTTACTGCTTATCTAAACTAGACAGCAAGTGCTGCCGTTGCTTGGAAGTGGTTATGGGAAAGACAATGAAGGAAGGTTATGGGTAACTAACTGGTTGGCAAGACGGCCATTTCCAGGGACAGGCAGAGACCTTTTCTCCAGGACCACAGGTGTCTCACTTTGGCATGATACTCTTGGAGTTAGCCCTGAAGGATGAAATAAGGTCTCCCCTGAAAAGCATGGGACCTCCTCTCCTTCCTCAGCCCCAGGGCTGTTTCTCACAGGCAGTCTGTTCCCCACCTTCCTTGTTTCCACCACTCTGGCTTGGCTCCCTGTCAGTTTACCTTGCTAAGCCAGGTAGATTGAAGGTATTCTTCCAGGAACTCCTTCCAGCAGTGAGTGCCTGTTAAGCAGATGGCTACCCAGGCCCCAGGGCCCAGTTTAATTGTAGTGTTTTGTTGGTGTGTCTTGGAGCATCAGCCTGGCCAGCTGCCCCTGGGCCCTAACATGGAGGAGTGTGGGGGAGGTAGCCCCTGCTTCTGTTTTCTAAGGAAGCAGCAGGGGTGCTGGCAGGAGTTAAGGAGCAAAAGTAAGAACCACTCTGAAAAGAAGGAGAGATTGGTATTTTGGGTTATGTTACAAACTTAGTAAGGGCAACAACATAACTTTTAACTACAGTGTGTTGAATACTTGTTGCTGGGCCACAGTTTGGAAGCACTTGGCATTGTGTCAGTTCACTCAACAACTTTAAGAAAGCATAAGACAGCTTTCTTAAACCCACCTTCCAGATGGGGTAATTGAGGCACAGAGACTAGGGCAAGTCACTTGCCCCTAGCTATAGCACCTGTGAGGCTGAGATTAGTGTGCTCTGGACCTCCTTGGAAATTACTGCAAGGAGTTAGAGAAAGGGAGACAGGTTGGTTGGTCGGTTGGCTGGTTGGCTGGTTGGTTTTTTCCTCTTTCTTTTTTCTTCTTCAGAATTTAATATAAACCCAGATCTTGTTGATTTGGGGTCTGGGCTCTTCTAAGGAGAAGTCAGGTGTCAGAAGGCTAAGGACAAAAGCACACACTGCCACCGTGCACAACGGGAGGTTCCCAAAGAGAAAGGGCAGGGCCAGTGGAGCTCAGCAGAGGGCAGGTGCCCCTCCTTCCTCTGGGGGAGACGTGGAAGAATGCCCTTAGAGCCTGAGGAATTGGGCCTGGAAAATTTGTGATAGGGAAAAAATACCCTGGAAGCAGGCAAGGGCTGCAGTGTGCTCCGTGTAAGCGGGGTGCGCTGCTCTGGCCTGGCCAGAAAAGGTGTCCACTATGTGTAGCTACGTTTAAGAAGAAAATAAAAGTGTGTTTTAGTTGATGAAGAAATCTACAAAATTTTCCATTCCAGAAATTCCTCAGTGACTGACAGTGGAAGGAATGAAATTATAAGGGATTTTTTTGTTTTGTTTTGTTTTGTTTTTCCTCATCCTGGGTACTACAGATGAAGCCCAGGGCCCAGTGCATGCAGAGCAAACACCAGTTGCTACTCAACAACATCCCTGGCTCTCAGCTCCCTCTTCTGATAAATAAAAGTCTACAGTGTTTTCTCATCATAGCAAGATCTATTCTTTTCAAATTCCAGGAAATAAAGAGGAAAGTTTTAATGCATGGTCCTACCTAGCCGACATCTGAGAGTTGCCAGTGAGATATGGAGCATTTTCATACCATACTGAGTCTCTTGTTAAAACAAGAGAGAACACCGATTGCTTGATCCACCCCCTTGTTTATGAGCAATAAATGTCCATTACAGATTTTTGTGTGTTTTCAAGTCAAATTTTTTCCAGATTAGTTTCTATTCTCTTGAAGAAGGATCCTATTTTGGATAGAAAACTGGAATACAAGGATGTCACAGGTACAGCCTAGAGCAAAAATTCAATAATAGTAATGTGCTATTGAGTGACCATGCTGCACCCCCTTTAATTGGTTTGACAGCCTAATGGGCAGGATGGGTATTGATCCTGGGGGTTTTAGCTAAGGAAAGCAGGCAGAGTCAGAGATAAAGAACATGCACAAAGCTAGTGAGTGTGTAGAGCAGGTTCCAAACTGTGTCTTAGTACTGTGGAGCCCATGTGTGCTACTAAACTTACCTGCTTCCCCAGGGAGGGAGTGGTTTGCTTATGAAAGCATCCTTCCCAGTGCAACCTCTCTGGTCTCTGAGAGGTAAAGCTGAGGAGGCAGACTTCTACAGCCCTAGGTGACACTAAGCCATGGGAGCACATGAAAACAGCCAGCACCATAGGCAAAGAATCTGGTGAAGATTTAGGCAGAAGTAAAATGGGCATCTGGGGAACAGATAGAGAAAAGCCTATGATAGAGCTAGGAACCCCAGACACCCATGTAACCTGCTGGGTGAGGGGATGCTTGAACTTGGGGTTAGCAAGCATCTCGGTGATGTCAGATATGTCCTCTAATTAAAGCAGGAAGTAGAGTGAGAATGTGTGGCGCTCATTCTACAGGGGATTTAATAACAGTAAATAAATCAGGACATGTAAATAGAAAGGCTGGTCTTAGGAGATGTTTTATGCCACCCACAGGCAGGACCAGTAGGTAGTCCAGAGAGAAAAGCAATCCAATCCTGAGCCTCCATCAGCATCGGCTGTCAGCTTGCAGCACGAATTAACAAACGGACACAGTATAACTGAACTTGTCCATAGTCATCACAAACACTTTATCCCTGAGAGTGTGTGTAAGATATAAATCAAACAATATATGGGGTGTGTACTAAGCATTGCTTAGTCCACTTAGGTGGAGTCCAGGAATGAAAACTGCAAGACTATGGGGAGCAGCCAGGCAGAATTCTTTTTTTAAAGATTTGTTTATGAGGGGTATGTGTGCTTTGCCTGCATGCCTATATTTACACCTTGTTTTTATGCCTGGTACCCACAGAGGCCCAAAAAAGTCCTCATACCCTCTGGAACTGGGTCACAAGAGATGGTCATTACCATGGTCTAATTTTTTGTTATCATTTCTCAATGTTAGTTTCCAACTTCCCCAACCCCAGGCAACTGCTAATCCATGGTCTATCTGTATAGATTTGCCTACACTTAACTATTAGTTTATATATTATTATTATTATTATTATTATTATTATTATTGTTATTATATAACTATTAGTTTATATATATATTATTATATAGTTTTCCATAACTAGAATCAAAAATGGATGACTATATCTGTCCATTTTCATAGCATGATGCTTTCAGGGTTCATCCGTATCCTAAGAGAGCGTTTTGTTTTTCCTGCTGGATAAAGCTGCTGTGTAGGGATGTGCTGCATTTTCCTTATCAACTCCTCAGTTGAATTGCAGCTCCACTTGGAGGATCTTCCCATTGTTTTCCACAAAAGCTGCACCATTTTACATCCCAAGAACAATTTTTGAGGATTCTACTTTCTCCACATCCTTGCCAACACTTACTGTTTTCCGGCTGATCATAGCCATTCTCATAGGTCCAAAGCAGAATCTCCTGTGACTTAAACTTGCATTTCCCTAATGACCAATGATGCTGAGTGTCTTAGTCAGTGTTTCTATTCCTGCACAAACACCATGACCAAGAAGCAAGTCGGGGAGGAAAGGGTTTATTCAGCTTACTCCTCCACATTGCTGTTCATCTCTAAAGGAAGTCAGGACTGGAACTCAAGAAGATCAGGAAGCAGGAGCTGATGCAGAGGCCATGGAGAGATGTTACTTACTGACTTGCTTCTCCTGGATTGCTCAGCTTGCTCTCTTATAGAACCCAAGACTACCAGCCCAGGGATGGTACCACCCACAAGGGGCCCTCCCCACTTGATCACTAATTGAGAAAATGCCTTACAGCGGGATCTCATGGAGGCCTCTTCTCAGTTGAAGCTCCTTTCTCTGTGATAACTCCAGCTTGTGTCACGTTGACACAAAACCAGCCAGTACACTGAGCATCGATTGATGCTCACTAGCCATTTGTATATGGTCTTTGAGGATATCTCTGTCCAAATGCTATTTTCCACTGTTTAATTGGGTTATTTATCCTTCTACAGTTGAGTTGTAAAACTTCTTTATATGCTTTGTACACAAACCTTACCAGATACATGCTCTGCATATGTCCCTTGCCTTCCTGTGGGCTTCCTACACTGATGGTGTCATTTATACTGGAGTCTTTATTTTAGTATAGCTTTGTTAATGGTTTAGTATGGCGCCTCCTCCTCCTCTTCCTCTTCCTCCTCCCTTTCTTCTTCTTCTTCTTGTTCCTCCTTCTTTTCCTCCTCCTTCTCTGGTACCTCTTCTGCTTTTTGCCTGACCCAAAGCCCTGTGTTCCTCCTGTGGTTTCACGCCCTCAGGTCTTAGACTGCAGGCTGATAGCCTATATATTTAATTTATTCAAATGAATTTTGAACTTTACAAAATAATTGTTTCTGTAGAATGGGTTTTTTTTCCCAAATGGGATATTTGAGCAGAATATAATGGCTCCAGAGTCTACATCAAGTGTTTCATCTGGCAAACTGCATTTATCTTAGCAGTCCAAATGGGCTATATCTAGAGTCTGGCTATATATGATATGTGTGTGCAACACAAAAACTCCTTACTGTTGTCTCACTCATTGGTTTCAATGCTGTAGAAATGCCCCTTAGGTGGCGCTATAGCACTTGCTCTTTTTTTTCCTTCCTCCCTTCCTTCTTTTTTTCCTTAAGTTAGAAGGATTATAGCCTATTTGATAAGCCAATATAATTTACTAGAAGTATCATTACAGCCACATAGAAAATTCAAGTATCTCATTTAAGCAACATAAACACTTAGCCAAGTCCTTATCCACCAACAGCTCTTCCTGTGACTCAGTGAATGCACACAGTTGTGCTGCTGGGTGACTGGCATGTGTGCCTCACCATTGTGAACCTGCAGCTTCTGAGTAGGCTACTGGACTGACAAGGGCCCACACGGGACCAATGATGGTTTCCATCTCAGCCCTTTCAACTTGTATGAGGCTAATTAAAAAGTAGAACTTTCAAGTGGTCAACTTTCTAAAGAGAAATGCATTCTTCATGTTGGCTGTTTGCAAAATGCCTCTTCTTGGAGGGAACCTGTATGATTTTTACATCAGATTTCCTGCATTGTCTCCTTTGTGCCAGCTCACAGTGTGGGGTGTTAGGAAGTGTGTGCCCCCACTCCCTTTTTAAAAAATTCCCAGGAAGGTTTTTTTCCGCTCCAACTGCCTTCCCATTATGTTCTTCAGTCAGCCAAGCTTGCCAGACTCAGCAGGTAGCCCACATGGTGTGTGTGTCTGTGTGAGAAAGCTCCCCTGATGTGGACAAGATGTTGGTTGTAATATGAAGCCAACATCTTGTCCACAAGTGTACAGAAACATCACAGCACCGAGGCCGTAAGGAGAATTTAGACAAATAGAGCCTGCTGAAATGATTCCATTGTTGTAAATGAAATGGTCAGACTATTTATACTTTTTCTTAAAAACAACATCACATTCACATGAATGCATGTGGAGTGTGGTGTGTGTGTGTGTGTGAGTGTGTGTGTGTGTGTGTGTGTACGCTTAAGAGTCCAAAAGGAGGCCCTAAAGGGATTCAGTGGTGTATGTGCTGATGTAGAAGCAGCCTGCTGCTCTCCGGAGTGGACTTGAGGCAGTCCTCACCTTTTCTCCATGACGTATTGCTCTGGTGACGTCCACATCTTTATGTTTACTAGCTACCTGCCAGCTAGTGGTTGTTTCTGCAGTTGCATCCTGTGTTTGCTTTCCTGATTATGCTAGGGGCAAGGGTATGATGTGGTGACTGTTTGCCCAGGATGTACAATGGCAACCCCTAGTACAGGAAGGAAAATCACATTATGTAATATACCTGTTTAGAGTGTACATTAAATACCATCTTTCTTTCAAGACCCACCCACTGATTTTAGAGAATTATTTTTTTACAAAAAAAAGATAGACACAAATGAAGGAATGAGGGAGGGATGGTGGGGGTAGGGAGGGATGGAGGGAGAGAAGAAGGAAAAGCACTTAGTCCTCCTTAGTTTAATTTCACTTAGAACATTCTGGAACACATATAAAGACAGATCATAAGAATGAGAAATTATGTATATGTAATGCAAATAAAATTAAAATTTCAAAACTGAAGTGTTTGAAGGGAATATTTACTAGTTTTGCTGTGCAGATGTCTGTTTTGAATTGAATTTGGTTCTGTATTGCTCCCTCCTCCATGTAAATGCTAGGAGGCCGAGATTCCAGCTCAGCACACATCTCACTGAGGGGTCCAGAGCCAGTCCTCAGTCGGTTCAGTCATGTTGTGAGACTGAATCATTTTTCTCAGCTCTTGGAATGGACAAGAAGAGAGCAGAGGACTTATCATTTGATACACTGCTGAGCTTTCTTCCTGAGCTTCTTCATCGCTTCAGTGTAACCTTCAGACAGCTGCCACCACAATGCTCAACTCGGGTGTGATATGAGAGAAAGATGGCGGAGATGTCAGAGTGAAGGCTGTGTTGTTAAGGTGGCTGTTGGTCCCTTTTCTGCTTCTGTGTTCCTTTTTACCAACTTAAAATGGAAGCATGGTTTTCTCTTGGCTCATTGACGATGCCTCAGACTTTGCTTTCTGCCTGGGAATTTACTTACTGGCCCCATGCCCACAGCACTGGGAAGAACCGTTCATTAGGCAATGGGAACGATACCAGAATGCACTGCTAACTCACAAGTAGCCTTGTGCAGAGTTTGAATGGCTGAACCAGAGAACGCTTAGCCAATAAAAACGCCATTCTTTCCCCTTTTTTTATTTCCAATTCATGTGCTGAGTTCCAATGTCTATCTGTAAATTGTGGGTTGGAAACAGTGCCTTTTCATAGATGTAGTGTTACACATCACGATGATCCCCAGAAGCCCGCCTCTCTGTAGTGTAGGTGGGAAGCTGTTGTGCGGGACAGATACTCAGAAGGGTAAAGTCAAGTGAGTGTTAGGAAAATGAACACAAGTGGAATATTGTCTATTATGTTTGATGGTTTAATTGTCTAAAAACATCCTCATTAGAGAGAATAGGGAGATGGGGTATGGTGGGGATGTAATTCAGATACAGAGAAGCATGTGCAAAGCCCTGTTCAGTCCCTAGCACTGCAGAAGGGAGGGAGGGAAGGAAGGAGGAAGAGAGGGAAGGATGGAGGGATGGAGGGAGGAAAAATACATTGAAGTGTTTATGGAAGTTCTAAAGATTGAACTCTAGAAATATTAAGGAAGGGGGACTGTTGGTGGGACTGTGCAGTGGTTAGTGGGACTTCCCACTAAGCCTTGGGACCTGAGTTTGATCCCTGAACCCACACAGTAGAAATAGGGGCCTGATTCTTGCAAAGTTGACTACCACATATGCACAAAATAATTAAATGTAAACTAAGTTTTTTAAAGAATATTTGAAAAGAGAAGGAGTAGAAGGTTCTTTTGCATAGCCTAGAGGGGGAAGCAAGAAAGGCATGCTGGTAAGCAGGGAACAGATGGAGACAGGCTTCTGAAACTCCTCAGGTCTCAGTAACAACTGCAGCATTTCTAGTAAGAGCTCAAAGATCCTCACAGCATTCATTTTCTTTTCATTCTAACTTTGGTGGCAGACTGGGTACGGGAGCTTTTGAAACAGCTATGTGTGAAAAGCACAGTATTTTTGAACGTAGGGAAAAAAATGCATCAGATGTTCTGCACATCTGCTTCTTAAGCTGGGCCTCACTTGCTCTAGGATGGATCATAGTCTCTGTAGGAGGAATTCTGGCTCAATGGATTTGGAATAGACTGGTCCAGGTTTGAATCCCACATCATTGGGGAGCCAGCCTGACACCTTGTGAGTCCAGATTCCTTTACTAGAAAGTAGAAACAAAGTCCCCTGGAAACATCTGTAATATGCCTCCTGCTGTCTGCAGTATCCTTCCTCAGTGAATGACAGCACTCCTCAGCAGGTCTTCCTTCTGGATCAGAGTCACACATGCCCTTTCATGTTTGAACAGAATAGCAAAAGCATCATCAGCTTAAAATTCTTTAATGTATAAGTATGTAAACTTCAAAGCCAGAAGAGCATTTTCACAGGCTCATCACCACACAGTGAAGTGGCTCTGAACCCAGCTAGGATTTGCGGAGAGCAAGGGAGGCCGCTTTGAACACAGCTTCTCCAGCTCATTCTCACATCTTGAAAGACTTCAGTTTTGTTCTTGCTCTTAGTTCTAGCTGTATTTGTTTAAGGATGAATTTGCAATAACTGGAGACAGATTAAAATGATTTAAAATAAATCGTGTATAAAGCCTTCCTTCCAAGTAATTTTTAAGTTTCTATTTTGTGTTGAGAGTCCAATTTGATCGCATCTCCAGCTGATTGAGAATGCAAGCTGTGCTCCACCCATACCTGGATGGTGGCTCTGCACCCGCCCCTTGGTGGTCTTATAACACTGTGCTGTGCTGTGGGGACACGTGTCTAAGCAGATCATACTCTACTCCCTTGGCCTAGAGCTAGGATTACGCCATGTTGAGCACTGTTCATCTTTATGGCCTGACGGCCCGTGCACTGTTCTACTCACAGCTGCGCTCAAGAACAGCTGGAGGAGATCCCGTAGGAACTAAGTGCGTTCGTGTCCTCTCCGCTGGTGATGTGCCTGGCTCTCAGAGCTCACTCGCCCTTCCTCACCAGCCATACATCGGACTGTGAGCTCCTTGCTCCTCTTCCCTTTCACATCCCCATGACAACAACAGTAACAACAACAACAACAACACACACACACACACACACACACACACACACACACATACACACACATACACACACTGGGGCTGAAAAGATAGTTCAGCCATTAAGAGCACTTGTTGCTCTTCCAGAGGAGCTGGGTTTGGTTCCCAGCACCCACATGGCAGCTCACAACCGTCTGTAACTCTAGTTCCAGGAGATCATATGCCTTCTTCTGACCTCCATGGGCACCAAGAATACCTGTCAGATACATGCACACATACAGGCAGAATACTCATACACATAAAACAAATAAATAAAAAACGTTAAGTATGTAAAAAGCCTGTGCTGTGAGTATATCAGATGAGAGACTGCTCAGGATTCAGCTATGATGGGTCACAGGGAACTCTTCTGAGTACTCTCCGGAAGTCACACAGTATGTACTGCCATGTGCAGACATACATATGCTGCGTGACAGGATCCCCAGTCTCCACGCACAGTTTGTTCCCATTATGGATACCACGTTTTTCTTTTCTGCAATACAAATCTTGAAGAATGGTTTAATAATTTGGAAGTTTGGTTCCTTGAGGACTGGCCCACTGAGACTTGGAGCCAAATCTGGCTGTTGGCCATCTTTGTAAAGACTTTTATTGGCAACAGCTGTACCAGCTTATTTACTAATTGTCTGTGGTCACTTTCACACTGTCTCAGCAGAGGGAAGTCATTATAAGAGAGATTCTTTGGTGCGCAAAGCCTAAAATACCTTCTGACCCTTTGCGGAAGGCATGGCCACGTCTAGTTAGCTATCCAATCTCACTGCGGGTCATCGTGAAACACTGTAACACACTGAAAAGTTCTCCTTTCCACCAGCAGCTTACTGAGGGACTTTCTAGTGAAGGAAACTGGACTCCTCGGGGCCGATATACAGTCTGTAAAGAAGTAACTGGTGCCTTCTTTGTTCTTCTGAGAGCAAGGCACCCTCAGGAAAACCTCCCATTAACAATCATACACTGTATGAGACTCTCAAATGCTGGTGCTGGAGAGAAAGCCAATGCCCTGGCTAGAACTGTGATTGTATTTAGTTTTCTTTATTCAACCCTTAGCTTTTCCTTTAAAAAAAAAAAATCTACTGTGACCAAGCCAGCTCAGTCTGTCAGCAGGGTCTCCAGGGAGGGAGCAAGGATTAAGAAGAAAAAGACAGACAGCACTGCAGCAGGACCCCAGCCAGCGCTGAGGCTGAAGCAGGTTTACAGCACTGCAGCAGGACCCCAGCCAGCACTGAGGCTGAAGCAGGTTTACAGCACTGCAGCAGGACCCCAGCCAGCTCTGAGGCTGAAGCAGGTTTATTTTTTCCCAATCTGCTTTTATACCATTTTAATTATATGCAGATAGTAAGGTCAGTTCTAGCTTAAGGAACAAGCAAGACAATAAACACAAATAGTCAAGGAACAAGCAAGGCAGTAAACAAAATCCCATGATCACTGTTTCCAGGGGCTTATCACGATGACCAAGATGATCTGAGCCTACTTTCTAGCCCAAAGTCAAACTCTTGCCTGAAGCCCACTTCTTCGTTCTGGCCCCAAATCAGATTCCTGCCTTAAGCCTACGTCCTTGTCCTGGCCCAATGTCAAATTCCTGCCAAGCAGCCCCAATAGCTCTCCACACTGCTCTCTGTTTATAGGGGGAATTTTATTGAAATATTTGTGTTCTGTGGTACAGCAAGAACACCCTTGTTGTAAAGGAATAAACGCAGAAGTAGATTATATAAACATTTTCTTGTTGGCAAAGCAAACATCTATAAGTTATTTTGAAATCATCTGAGCTATTTCTCTTATTAAAATATTTGGCTGGGTGGTAGTGGGTACAGGCACCCAGCAACCCCAGTTCTTGGGAGGCAGAGGCAGGTGGATCTCGGTTGAGTTCGAGGCCAGCGTGGTCTACAGACCAAGTTCAAGGACAGCCAGGGCTACATGGAGGAACTCTGTCTGGAACAACCATAAATAAATAAATAAATAAATAAATAAATAAATAAATAAATAAATAA
>JADRCH010000110.1:647157-659687 GCA_019843965.1 Rhynchomys soricoides
TATATACAATCAAAACCCGCTAACCTGTTAAAGTGTGAGATGTCTATAGGTCTATGTCAATAACCCTCTCATTGTCTAAAGCATCTGTTCAGACAAAGGAGGCGGTTCATTGTGTAAGAGCACTTGCTGCAGGAACATAATGACCTAAGTTCAGATTCACAGGACTCAAGAAGCTGAGTGTGGACGAATGTATTTTGCTTCTTGCACCACCCCAAGCATTCCAAAATCTCAGCACTGGTCAGAGGAAAAAGGGAAGCAGAGGCAAGGAGGATCACCCAGCATTGCTGGCTGTCAGCCTATTGCTAAGTTCAGTGAGAGACTAGGTCTTAAGGGACTGAGGTGGCAGTGATAGGACACCTGGTGTCCCCCTGCATGCTGTTCACACACATCGAGGCTTTTAAGTATTTTCAGCTGTATACTTGAGATCTGCTCTGGTGGGAGTTGAAGTCCACATTTAGCTTCACTTACTTGGTCTAGGTATCTTTAGCCCTGTGGTTTCTGGTCCAAGGGGTTCTGGGATTGAACTGCACACCTTACTCTCCAAAGTCAATGACAGAAAAGCTCGACCATTTGCCTAAGTTCTTTTTAAGAAAATGTCAAAGATATTTTTGGAGAATAAATTGGCAACATACTAGGGTAAGCGTATCAGGCCACCTCAGATGGCCGCAGTAAAGAAGACAGCCCTGGCTGCAATGTGTGTTCTGGCGTTTGTTGTTAAGTAGTTTGCTTGCTTTATAGTTAGCCATCCTCCTGAGGGATGCTGCTGTTTCTGTTCTAGGCAATTCTGAGGTTATGCTTAGAGGGGAGCTCATCGTTGTTGTGGGAAGTGGGCACCAGTACAACAGTTTACCTAGGCCTGCCCAGAAATGTATCCACCACATTGCTGAATTCATAGAAATGAGAAGCTTTTAATGGTACCCATTTTTTTAAGGTACCTTTAGATGACAGCAAATTGACAGAACATGAACTGCCTTCTTGCCTGCTTTAGTTGCAGCATGACATGGCAGTCTAAACACTCATTTGGAAGTACCCCCTTTCCTGCCCTTCTGAAGGAAGGTAGTCTGGGCAAATGAACATGTGTGCCTGGGAGCAAATAACTTTCCTCCTAAACTTCTGTGAGAGCCTAAAACTGTCTCTATGCTCTTGTTATAATGAGAAAATGTCTTTGGCATTTCTGAAATACTTGCCTGACAGACAAGGTCTGAAGTTGGCGGCAGGTGAGTAGGTAGAGTTGGCCCAAGGACTATCCCACCACAACAGAGCCTTTCTGAAGAGGTGAGAATGGCCGTCAGCCCCACCACTGTCCACCCTGCCCAGCAAAAAGGAGGCAAACATAGTTTCCTGTACCCATTCATGACTTGTAAGTGAATTTTGGACGACACTTCTTCTCCAAATGATCCATTTCTTTCTGCTTCTTCCATTGACCAGGTTTGCCCATCCCACCAGACATGTTGCCTTTTTAGACCTTCCCTGGTCTCCCCAGGGGCTGGGGGTGGGGGTCCACTGGATAAACCTAGCCACTAAATCATGTCACTACCGTATTAATTTCCTTCCCTGTGCTGAGTATATGCAAATATGCTAGGCTTAATCCTCACCACCTGTCCCCTGTTCCGGGGCTGCCAGCAGCAGTGAGGGGGCAGCAGGCAGCAGGCAGCAGTGGAGGAAGGACCATAAATGTGGCGGGCCAAGCCTGGGTTGGGCTGCCATTCCTCGGCAGCCCACATCTGCTGGGAAGCTGCCATTCCTTCCTGGCAGCCTCAGCCTCCCAGCGGGAGATGAGCTGAGCTAGGGACTAGTCTGGCAGCCAGATTCCAGCCTGGATAAATGGTGTGTGGCTGACTTGGGATGGCTGGGATGGGTATGCTGAGCTACACCACAGCCAGCAGCTGCCCTCTTCTAACCCGGGCTGTTGACAGGTCCTGCCGAGAGCCCTTGTTCCTGAATTTAACAAATCTGGAAGCTCGACATTTTCATTTTTTTAAAAAAGAATTATTTATTTACTTTTTGTGAGTACACTGTCATTGTCTTTAGCAATAGTTGTCTTCGGATGGTTTTGAGCCACCATGTCGTTGCTGGGAATTGAACTCAGGACCTCTGCAAGAGCAGTCAGTGCTCTTAACCACTGAGCCATCTCTCCAGCCCCCGACATTTTCATTTTGAGTTTTCATTTGGAAGTGTCATTTTATTGGAACCAAAATCTCTGGTCCATTCCCCTGAGGACATACTGATCTTGTCTATAGCACTGAGTATCCTCTGGGTGAAGATGTTGCCAGTCCCCAGGCTTCCAATAAAGATTCCAGTAAAACTGTAATCTTGCCCTCAGACCCCTACATCCTTGGTATCCCTGTAGTCTCTCAAGAGAGCCTGTTAAACGATCACAGCACCATGAAAGGGTAGTATAACACAGACATTTCTTCAGTCTCACTGTGGACTGCCTGGGTAGGAGACTCTGTGAGATGTCCACCCACCGTTGTGAGTTGGCAGAAGTATGGGTCTCTTCATGATTCCAGAGGTTTATAAATGACCCTACACTGTATAACTTCACTAAAGGGGAATTTTTGGGCTAATGCTCCACCTCACAAGCGAATGCCTTCAGCTCGTTGATGGAGTGCTTTCTTAGTGGGCCTGTGGCCCAAAGTTCAGTCCCCAGTACTGGGAGGAAAAAACATTAATACTCTTAACTGTTAAGAAAAATAACTCAGTACTTTTTAGTACTTGTGCTGACTTAAAAATATGTTGAGAGACATGTCTTCTGAGAGGTTCTCAGACTAGCTGTGGTGGCACACACCTGTAATTCCAGCAGTCTGGCATAGTTCAAGACCACCCGAGCTATAGCTATAGCAAGACCTGGTATAAGAAAATAAACAACAAGGTCATCGATTGGTTGCTGATGAGCACGCAGACTCGGAGACCCATAGTGTGACCTGGGGAGTGTCACTCCAACTGTACTGTGGCCTTCTTGTTTTCTTGTCTCCAGAGAGACACTTCCTCATTTTTAAAACAGGGCTCTTTTGATTTATGTGCATGTGTATAGGTGAGTGTTGTGGCAGATGTGTGTTGGTGCCTCGAAATCCAGAAGAAGGCTTCAGATCCCCTGGAGCTGGAGTTACAGGCAGTTGTGAGCCTCCTGACGTGGGCCCTGAACTCGGGTCCTCCCAGAGAGCAGTAAATTCTCTTAACCCCAGAGACGTCTCTCCCCCAGAGACATCTCTCCAGCCCCCCCTTTTAATCTTTCCAAGTAGCTTTCTTTCAGCAATGTTTTATATCCATCCCATCTAAAACGTTTTAGATCAATATAAAATGCCCTGTAAAACTTCATGCTAAGTTTCCTAAAACACTTTAGAAATTCCCTGCATTTTCCTAAATTGCCACAGAATGAGAACCTGGCTGAGGATGTCTGAGGTATGCCCACACAGGTGACTTCTACTTTCTTCTTCTCCCTAACCAGCCTTCCTAAGCCCAGGCACGGTATGAGTGATCATTTCCGAGTGATCACTCAGGACCTGTATTCTTCCAGACCTTAAAAACTGTTAGGACATTGACAATGAAAACAAGTCAGTCCCCAAAGCTCTGCCATGTGCTTTGAAGACAGAAATTTACATCCTGAACAAGCCAACAAAGGAGGTTTTTTCCTAGGGCTTTTTTGGGGTGGGAGTGGGGGGGGGTAGCCAGTGCCAGCCTGCCCTTCGTAAATATCCTTCCAGTGAGGTCTGACTCTGGGTTTTGATAACGATGATATTCCTCCCCTCTACTGCTTCTGAATGAAAAGCCACGCTGGCAAGGCTGCCAGGCTTGTGGCCTGCAGAGGGCGCTAGAATACCGTATTTTCTGAGCCAACACTTCTAAAAAGTCAGAAACTGGAAAACTGCCGAAGGGGGAAGGGGGAAGGAAGCTTGAGGCTTCTTAATGCTTCCAGCAGTCAGACTGCTTGCAGTCTGGTAAACAGGCTAGGAATTGTGGGCAAGGCCTTTTCCCTGCGCTTTGCACCAAGTGTGAGATCAGATGACTCTGTCCGGACTCATTACTTTCATAGCCTAGAGCTAGTTCACACAGCAGCAGGAGTCCACCAAAAAGGCATTTAATTAATGAAATTGAAACTGGTACTTACAACTGCTGATTAGTAGTAGTCAGGGTTTTTTTTTTTTTTTTTTAAGTATTTCAAGTAATTTATAAAGCACTTACATAAATAGAAAGCTTTAAATGCTGATATTCCATAAAAAGTAAATAAAAATATTTTTATGCATTAAGACTTAATTAAGTGGCATGATTTCATGTCACAGATTTAAAACAGGGCAGGTGAGACCTGCCAACATTACTACAGCTGCGTTTTACATGAGGAAAGTAATTAAAATGGTCGTTTATGTCTTTTTCCACTTACAGGTATTTAGACTGCTCTCTATTACACCATGTATTTTCCCAGCAATTGTATCATGGCAATATATCTTAGCAGGCAATACCTTTGTTGTTGGTGGAAAAGTGAGGGGAACATCCGTCAGATGAGAAGGCTGCCCTGTGCCACTGAGTCTGACAAGGACTTCTTCTGTGAGAGAGAGCCCTGGTGTCTGCTCACATTCACCTCTTTCTTTCGTCTGAACAAAATTCAATTAATTTTCACAAGAACAGCTTTTCCTTCTGTTGTCGGGAAGAAAAACAGCAGAAGGCAGAAACGTACCTGCCTGGTCATGTGCTCCCTGATTATTTTGACCTCACCCTGTGTGAATGAGACCTCCTGTTTGTAGCCGGTCTGTTTCTCTTGTTCTGTTAGGAATGTGCTAACCTTAAATGGAAGGAAGACCCACACACGTGAAGCTGAGTGGCAGTTAGCAATGGGAATGGTGTCCTGGCTTCACACATCCGAGCTAAACTGCAGTTCTCGGGACAGAACGAAAACAAGATCTATCGCTGTGTACCGATTTACTGCTGTTATTTATGTTAACAATCATAGTGAAATTATTACTTGATGAAGTTTTAACGACATACATAATTTTGTGCCCCAAGAGGCATCAGTTCCCAAGTGAGGCTGAAGTCTCAAAGTCAAGCTGAGGTTCCAGTGCTCTAAACACATTGAGTGTACAGTAAGGGCTTGGTGAGTCCGGGGTGGAGGGCATGGGCATTTGCCACTCCTCCAGCATGATGGAGCTTCTTTTCCAGCATTGAGTCACACCTGTGAGTTGTCCCATTGCTTGGATTGCGTGAGCAGCGGTTGAGGATTCTGAGGTGCACACAGTTCTATAGGGTGGGGTAGGACAGCTTCCATAGTCACTTAGCAATCACCAATTAGGAACAAGGAGTGCATCTCCTCTATGCCTCTCCTTAATAGCGTTCTAACGGTAGAGCCTGTTTCTCGTTGCTTCTGCTGGAATCAGTCAACTAGTGACTCTTTATAAGCAACATAGATAAAACAGGACAGCCGATTACTCTGAGTCTTCTTGGCTATCTAAACCTCCAGGCCCACCTTTTCCAGCTGTAACCTCAGACCTGTGCCCTGAGCTTGCAGCCCAGCTCTGTGGGCAATACTTTAACTACTGAGAAGCTGTTGTTTCATGGAGCTCCCTCCTTGCTCTGCTGTCAGTGATGACAACATGTGCCACTCAAGTGCTCATGGCATGATTGACAGGCTTACTTTTTCACTTACTTTTGGAGAAATTAAATCACTGTTCATTTTTTTTTAACTCATCACCAACTGGAAAATGAGCAAACTTATATTCGTTATCCCTCACTGAAGTTAGCTCCCTAAAATGTCCAACCTCCACTTCCGTTCATAACTCCCAGATCCAAAATATGCCCCCCATGTTCAAAAATTGTAATTCTGAAAAATATAATTTTAAAGCCTGCACCAATGAGATAGTCTCCTCCCCCTTGGTTAGCATTTAAAATTGCTTGCCTGTGTTTCAGCGCCACCTCCTTCACTTGTGGAGCAGCTGTCCTGAAGTCAGCTCTGCTGCTTCAAAAATCCTGGCTCTGTAGGCCTGAGAAAGAGGAGTCTGAGGCAGGGGGCTGGCCAGATGACTTTACAGGGGCCATGTTTAGACTATTCGCACTAATGAAACCTGAACCAGGCTCAAGCATTCCTTTTCAGCAATCTCTGCCATTCCTCACAGTTCACAGCACGTCAGTACAAACCACCAAATTCCACTTCAAATCCCACTGACTGTTTTCTGTTCCCAAAGTTATCACCACTCTGCTGCGAGGTTCTACTCCTAGTTTATTTTGAAAGCTACAGTGAACAGGTTATCTATAGTCAATTCATACAGAAAAATGGGAATTTGCATTGTTGGCAAAATTCACCACAGCTCCTCTCAATGGAGTAGCCATGTGGCTGCTGGCAAGTCTGTCCTCAGATCTCCACCGTCCTGTGCAGCAGTGCATGCTCACTATCACCTGGCTGTGTCAGTAACACAGAGCCCATGCACTATGGCTTATGGGCCGCTCCAGCCAACACTCTTTGTAAACCGCTGACATCTCTCCTTTGCTGAGATATTGTAGAGGTGCCAACCACATGACCTCTGCCCTTCAGAAGTCTCTTGATCACCTCAGTGAAGTACTGTTAACATGTATAGGAAAATAGAAATTACTGAGTGCTGAATTCTGTGACCTTCTTAGGTTGGAATTGGTGCTCACACGTAGAAGGAAGTGTTGTTGGAGCGCTGATGAAAATATTACTTGATCCAGGGCTTAAAGAATCACTGGGATTTTTTTTTTTTAATTATTTAACTAAAAGTGAAGAAAAAAACCTGACCTTAGTTCAGATACATTTGTCAATATTGCAGTAGCAAATAATAGCTATATCTCAATGACAAGTATTTGGTGACTGCTCTTTATGAGCCCCAAAGCTCATTTGAAGATATCCCACTCATTATAGCCACTCAAGAACCTTGCCTGTGCCTGGGGCTGGTAGCACATGTCTTTAATTCCAGCACTTGGGAGGCAGAGGAAAGCAGATCTCTGTGAGTTCAAAGCCAGGCTGGTCCACAGAGCTAGTTCTAGGCCAGCTAAGATTATACAGAGAAGCCCAGTCTCAAAAATAAACAAACCAAGAAAATTTAAAAAAAAAAAAAAAAAAAAAAAAACCTAACAACAACAACAAAACCTTCCCAGTTAGACCCATGTTCTAGAACCCATGTCAGGAAGAAGCATCCTTAGAATGTTCATGTTGATTCCAGTTTGGTCAGGTGCCCTGAGCAGATCTTGGGCTCGAACTCCTCAGCCAGACCCACAACACCCAGAAGAAGCTCAACTCCCAGGTGCTCTAACAAGCCCAGGATCCCAGGAGCTTGATCACACCAGGATCTCAGGGTCGAAGAGGCAGCTTGACTCCCAGGACCTCTGTCACACCCAGGATCTCAGGATCTCAGGATCCTAGAGACAGTTGGTCTCTGAGGAGTTCTGACACAACCAGGATCACAGGAAGGACAGGCTACAGTCAGATAAAGGGAGAGAAAGTAGCACTAGAGATAACCAGATGGCAGGAGGCAAGTGCAAGAACATAAGCAACAGAAACCAAGGTTACCTGGCATCATCAGAACCCAATTCTCCCACCATAGCAAATCCTGGATACACCATCACACCAGAAAATCAAGATTCGGATCTAAATTCACTTCTCATGATGATGATAGAGGACTTTTAAAAGGTCATAAATAACTCCCCTAAGGAAATGCAGGAGAACACAGTTAAACAGCTAGAAGCCCTTAAAGAGGAAACACAAAAATCCCTTAAAGAATTACAGGAAAACACAACCAAACAGGTGAAAGAATTGAACAAAACTATCCAGGATCTAAAAATAGAAACAGAAACAATAAAGAAATCACAAATGGAGACAACCTGGGAGATTGAAAACCTAGGAAAGAGATCAGGAGTCATAGATGCAAGCATCATCAACAGAATACAAGAGATAGAAGAGAGAATCTCAGGTGCAGAAGATATCATAGAAAACATAGACACAACAGTCAAAATGCTAAATGCAAAACGCTTCTAACACAAAACATCCAGGAAATGAGAAGACAAAACCTAAAGATAATAGGTATAGAAGAGAGTGAAGATTCCCAACTTAAAGGGCCAGTAAATATCTTCAACAAAATTACAGAAGAAAATTTCCCTAACCTAAAGAAAGAGATGCACATAAGCATACAAGAAGCCTAAAGAACTTCAAATAGACTGGACCAGAAAAGAAATTCCTCCTGTCACATAATAATCAAAACACCAAATGCACTAAACAAAGAAAGGATATTAAAAGCAGTAAGGGGAAAAGGTCAAGTAACATATAAAGGCAGACCTATCAGAATTACACCAGACTTCTCATCAGAGACTATGAAAGCTAGAAGATCCTGGGCAGATCTCATACAGACCCTAAGAGAACACAAATGCCAGCCCAGGCTGCTATACCCAGCAAAACTCTCAATTGCCTTAGATGGAGAAAACAAGATATTCCATGACAAAACCAAATTTACACAATGTCTTTCTACAAATCCAGCCCAAAAAGTATAATAGATGGAAAACACCAACCCAAGGAGGGAAACTACACCCTAGAAAAAGCAAAAAACCCAGAAGAAGATAGCCACACAAACATAAAAATAACATCAAAAATAACAGGAAGCAACAATCACTGTTCCTTAATATCTTTTAACATCAGTGGACTCAATTCCCCCAATAAAAAGTGATAGACCAACAGAATGGATAAGTACATAGGACTCAGCATTTTGCTGCATACAGGAAACGCACCTCAGTTACAAAGACAGACACTACTTCAGAGTAAAAGGCTGGAAAACAGTTTTCCAGGCAAACGGTCCCAAGAAACAAGCTGGAATAGCCATTCTAATATTGAATAAAATTAACTTTCAACCAAAAGTTATCAAAAAAGATAAGGAAGGACACTCCATACTGGTCAAATAGAAATATTTAAGGGGTAACTTCAGCAAGTGTTATAGGTATCTGATGAGTCTCAGTGTAATGGCCTTGGGAAATGCAAAGGAATGTTACTCTTTGCTCAGGGTGAAGCTAACATATCTTCAAGGGAGAACATTGGAGGTATTTGAATTTTATGTTCACATTAGGGAGGTGAGTCCTGTATATTTTAAAAGACTAGTATTTATTTTCTCTGAGTTTAGTCAGGAGTTCTCAACTTATTTCTAGTTGAGTGTGAGGTTTCCAAAACCTACTGAAAACAAGTAACATTAAACATGTGATTTATGAGATTTGGTTGTGTGCTATTTTGACTGAAGTCAACTTTCCTTTGTCATTTCAAAAGAGAAAAAAATGAATGGCCTATAAAACTGTAAGAATTGATCTGTCAGAAATAACTTCCAATTGCATAATGTTTTTACAAAGTGATTTAATTTATTTGAATCATATTTATAATGTAAAATTATAAGATGTTGATAATATTGGCTTCTAAAGTTTTAGCCTAGAAAATAGCATTTTAATTATCATAGAAATGTCTACAAGTAATTTCATAATTTATTAATTCTGTATTTAATTTTGACATGTTTCTCATAATTCACCATTGTATATAATACTGTGATAGGTATCCCACAGTACATACATATTTTTGTCAACATAAATTCCTAGAAATAAGTTTACTAGATAAAATTTTATGCACAAATTATTTTGGTACTTGTTGGTAAACTGTTCATTAGAAGTACTGTATTGATTTGCAGTTATATGGAACATTTCTCTAAAATTCTCTAACAATTAAATTTTATTATTAAAAAAAAAATCATTAAATCACCCCAAGATTCCTGGCAACCCTTGAAAAAAAGAATGTGCATGTCATTGGCTAAATCAAGCTATATCCCAAATTTAATCTCAAGGAGAATGAAAATGTGCTGATTTATCATGTACCAAACAATGGAGAGCAAGAAATACTGGGAGATAACATCAGTACCTGTCGCCACTGCCTGTGAAGTCTTTAGGAAGGATAAAATGCTTGGTATACCATTAGTGAAAATAGCTTATACTCTGGCAATCATGAGCAAAAGGTCCCACCGTGTGGGGATCCTAAAATGGTCTTCTCAGATTCCACTGCTGCTTAGAAGACACCTTTGGGCTTCCCACCAATGAGTGTCCAGTGTCTTAGTGAAATGTCTGCAAAGAGCTGGTTTGTTAACTGCATTGCTAGTTTCCATCTCGAACTTTTCTGTCCCTTGGATTCTCTGAGGGCTGTGTGTTCAGGCCACAAATCTTGAATAATCTGAGCTCATTGGTGTCCACATGACCCTTTATCCAATGTTCTGCTGGTAATAAGTTTGTATTGATGAAGTTATTTGCAGCTAATGTACCCTTGCTTTGAAACAAAATTGCTTCCTTCTCATCGCTTTGCTTGCCACAAGACTTAGGAGATGTTATCTTGTGGAGAGAGTCTCAAATCAGCGCTAGCCTGTTATATTTGAAGACCCCCTTTGGCTTTACAGTTTGAGTTTTGGGGTGTTTTGTTTCGTTCGGCTCATTGCTTTCCACCCTCCGCATTCCGCCGTCAAAGTGTTTAGGTGAAAGTATTTGCAAGGAAGGGCTCCAGGTTCAGAGCATTTAAGACCCAAGTTCCTGTCTGGACCCACATTGGAAGTCTAGAGCTTCCCCCCCCCCCCCCCCCCCCGCCTGCCTGCCTTCCCCGCCTGCCTGCCTTCCCCGCCTGCCTGCCTTCCCCACCTGCCTGCCTTCCCCGCCTGCCTGCCTTCCCCGCCTGCCTGCCTTCCCTGGGGTGCGGCTGGCTGGAATAAGAAAGCTTCCTTATAAATCCCTCCACTCCAGCCTCCATCTGCAGGTGTACCTTAGAACAGATGTAGGATGTGAATAAATGCTGCCCACTGACAGGACAGGACAGTAAGTGAGCCGTCCTGGGGGAGCAGAGCCTGAAGAGCTAGGTGAAACCATTCAAAATGCACCAAACCTTAGAATATCTTAAAAGAAAGCACATAAAACACCAAAGAGAGGCCATGTGCCTGACCTAAAAAATCATGATACCCCCTACACACACACACACACACACACACACACACACACACACACACCATCCTAATCATTAGAGTGAGGATCTTTTTGCTTCCTAAGATTACAATGGCTGTAGTCCCCCCACCCAGTGCAGCTGCCTGGGGTGTGTCTCACTATCATCCCTTGCACCATAAGTTCCCTTGGCTTATTTTAAAACCCCCTCCTTTCCAACTTGATCATCTCTGCTCAGTTGGTTGGCTTTGGTTTTGATGTTTTGTTTTCTGTCAGATTCTCAAGATTGGACCAAGGCCCCTTGAACTCTTCTCACAGAGCCAAATGGCCTCATACCTAGAAGATAGCTAATTGTTAAAGAAAGCATTGCTAAAGTGTTGTGTGACCAGACAAAGGGGGAAGGATGTGTTCAAATGTTTAGGAGTATCAGGCAAATGACGTAAGTGGTGAACCTGGCTATGTGCTAAAGTAATAGAGAGCTCGAGAGGTCCAGCACTTCTCTGAGACACAGCAAGGTATTTCTCTTGAGCTCCTTGTCGTAGCTATATAGAAGTCAGTACCCGCTAACACAAGAGCTGATGCTACTTCAGAGAATCTAAAAGTCTGAACTGTTGTGAGAGATGCCACGTCTTCATTCTTGGAACTGGCACTCTGGGCAGTGTGCTGGCGATCTTTGGCCCATCTCTGAAAGTACCTATTAAATACTTTTCATTGAATTGCACCTTTGTTCTATAGAAATGCCACATGTCACTCATGTTAGGCCTTGAGCAGTCTTCCTATGAAGGTCAAGCAGGAAATCTTGTTGTCACAAATGACACTGTCACTTTGGAGCTATTAGCATACTTAGGGCATTATACAATGTCCCTCTAGTTAAATTAAGCTCTTTTTTTTTTTTTTTTCAAGACAGGGTTTCTTATCTGAAACTTGCAAGTAAGAAAAGGTTGAGCCATCTCTTGAAATGTCCCCCAAACACATATTATTTGAAGCTCTAGAAGTTAGTGATTTCTAGAAATTAATTTTGTGATTAATTGAATAATGAGTGTATGTTCTGGTCCTTCCTGCTGTATGAAGGGCATATTGTAGTCTGAGATGGCCCCTAAGTGAGAAGAATTGCAGAGGGAAGCCAGCACAACACACAGGCAAGTAAGGGGGCAGCAGTGTGAAGTCCAGGCAGTCCACATTATTTGTAGATTGGGCAATTGCAAATTTGCCTTCTTGCAAAAAAATCTATATGTATCCCCAGAATCCTTACATGACACATTCTATTGTGATTTGTCAGTATGTGAGGCCTGAAGCTTGAGGTCAGAGAGGGTGAGGCTCTGTCCAGACTCTTATTTCATCTCACCTACTAGCAACAAGAGACTTCTCCAGGACCCATTTGCTGCCACTTTTTTTGTATTTGTTTATTTTAGTTTTGCTTTGCCTTTAAGTTTCATGCTTTTTGTTGGCTTTTTGTTAAAATGGCCCCCAAGCCTAGTCCCAAGTTTTGTCTTGTGTCTGGAAGTACAAGAGGATGGTGATATCCCTTAGAGAAAACTCAAGCATTAGGTCAGCTTTCTGCAGACGTGAGTCACTCTGCAGCTGGTTGCACCTCC
>JADRCH010000110.1:664318-731851 GCA_019843965.1 Rhynchomys soricoides
TATGTGTGGGGAGGAGACCATGTGACATGTGAATTCAGGTGTTTATCAAAGTACCCTGGGTGTTCTGAGCTGTCCAGTGTGGGGTTGCTGGGAGTTGAATACAGGTGTTCTGCAAGAGGAATACATGTTCTTCAACTGCTCAGCCATCCCTCCAGGCCAAAACTGAACTTTTAACAATGACAGAAAGCTAAAATGGATATATTTAGTAAGCAGGTATTTATTATACTTTTATCTATAAAATAATTATCGATAATATGTTGTTATAAATTATGTTACAGTTTATATATGATGTAATTATTGAATAATCAAAAGAAATTTTATATTATACCTTCTCTACAACAGAAAACTTGTAAGTGCATTTTCCTATATTCTGTTGTTATAATGTCTGAATAAAGAAGAACAAAAAGGAATTATGCAAAAAAATATTATTTCCAAGGTTGGGAAGCTGGCTCAGTGGTATGAGGCTGGCATGGAATATGTGAGCCATGGCTTTGTTTCTTAGTACCAGAGAAAGACAGAGAGAGAGAGACAGAGAGACAGAGAGAGAGAGAGAGAGAGAGAGCGCAGAAAGAAGGAAAGTGGTGTCCAGACAGAAAAGGCTTCTGTCTTATCTATTCACCCTCCCTCCCTCCTCTGTTTTTCTTTTCTCTTCTTCTTTTTCTCTTGCCTTACCAGCAGAATTGGCTGGACGATCTGACAGGACATAGGCATGCTTTCATAGTCACTTATTTTGTACCAATTGTCTTGGAGCCTCTCAAAGATCTCTCCACCCAGGCCAGACAGAAACTCTGTAAAGAAGGAACACCTCTTCATGTGGGAAGCCTGTTGGTATTATTATGCCATGTAATTAAAGCTGGTCCCTCCCAAAGGATGCCCATGGTGGATGTGAGTGCCAGATGACACACACACCCTGTAGGATGGCAAGCCTCTACAGTGGAACAGCTGTCTCTTGCTGCTGCCCTTGGTCCTGCAGAAGTTTTATAAAGCTTGTCAGTCTGTCTCCTTGGGAGCTTCAGGTCAAGTAAAGGAGGACTCTAGGATGAAATAAATAGGATTATTCAGAGCATTTCTAAACCATTCTGAAATTGGATTTACTTAGGTATTCAAGCTTTCTCTCTATTGAAATGACCTGCTAGGTTCTCAGGTCACAAGAAAAGGCCACTCTCTCTGAACTCAATCTGTACTACACAGCAATAGTGATAAAAATTGCATGGTATTGGTACAGTGACAGGCAGGTAGATCAATGGAATAGAATTGAAGACCTAGAAATGAACACACACACCTACGGTCACTTGATCTTTGACAAAGGAGCTAAAACCATCCAGTGGATGGATAAAAGACAGCATTTTCAACAAATGGGGCTAGTTCAACTGGCGGTTTACATGTAGAAGAATGCAAATTGACCCATTCTTATCTCCTTGTACAAAGCTCAAGTTCAAGTGGATCAAAGACCTCCACATAAAACCAGATATACTGAATCTAATAGAAGAGAAAGTGGGGAACAGTCTTGAACAAGTGGGCACAGGGGAAAAGTTCATGAACAGAACACCAATGGCTTATGCTCTAAGATCAAGAATCGACAAATGGGACCTCATAAAATTGCAAAGCTTCTTAAGGCAAAGGACAAAACGTCAACCAACAGATTGAGAAAAGATCTTACCAGTCCTATATTCAATAGAGGACTAATATCCAATATGTACAAAGAACTCAAGAAGTTAGACTCCAGAGAGCCAAATAACCCTATTTTAAAAATGGGGAACAGAGCTCAACAGAGAATTCTTAACTGAGGAAACTCCAATGGCTGAGAAGCACCTAAAGAAATGTTCAACATCCTTAGTCATCAGGGAAATGCAAATCAAAACAACCCTGAGATTCCACCTCACACCAGTCAGAATGGCTAAGATAAAAAACTCAGGTTACAGCAGGTGCTGGTGAGGATGTAGAGAAAGAGGAGCACTCCTCCATTGCTGGTGGGATTGCAAGCTGGTACAACCACTCTGGAAATCTGTCTGGCAGTTCCTCAGAAAATTGGACATAGTATTTCTTGAGGACCCAGCTATACCACGCCTGGGCATATACCCAGAAGATGCTCCAGCATGTAATAAGGACACATGCTCCACTATGTTCATAGCAGCCATATTTATAATAGCCAGAAGCTGGAAACAACTCAGATGTCCCTCAACAGAGGAATGGATACAGAAAATATGGTACATTTTCACAGGGGAGTACTACTCAGCCATTAAAAACAATGACTTCATGAAATTCAACGTCAAATGGATAGAGCTAGAAAATATCATCCTGAGTGAGGTAACTTAGTCACAAAAGAACACACACAGTATGTACTCACTGATAAGTGGATATTAGCCCAAAAGTTCAGAATACCCAAGATTCAACTCACAGACCATATGAAGCCCAAGAAGAAGGAAGACCAAAATGTGGATACTTCAGTGCTTCTTAGAAGGGCGAACAAAATACTCAGGAGGAAATATTAAGACAAAGTGTGGAGCAGAGACTGAAGGAAAGACCATCTAGAGACAGCCCCACCTGGGGATCCATCCCATATACAGCCACCAAACCCAGATGCTATTGTGGATGCTGAAAAGTGCTTGCTGATAGAAGCCTGATATGGCTGTCTGCTGAGAGGCTCTGCCAGAGCCTGACAAATACAGAGGCAGATGTGTGAAGCTAACCATTGGACTGAGTGCGGGATCCCTGATGGAGGAGTTGGAGAAGGGACTGAAGGAGCTAAGGGGATTTGCAGCCCCATGGAGGGAGCAACAGTCAACTGGCCTGACCCCCAGGAGCTCCCAGGGACTGGACCACCAACCAAAGAATACACATGGAGGGACCCATGGTGCTGGCTGCATATGAGGCAGAGGATGGCACTGTTGGACATCAGTGGGAGGAGGCCCTTGGGACGGAAGGTGTTTGATGCCTCAGTGTAGGGGAATGCTAGGGTGGGAAGACAGCAGTGGGTGGGTGGGGGGAGGAGCACCTTCATAGAGGGAGGGGGAAGGGAGATGGGATAAGGGGGTTCTGAAGGGGAGATCTGGAAAAGGGAAAATATTTGAAATGTAAGTAAATAAAATATCCAATTAAAAAAAAAAAAGACCACTCTGTTCATGAGGAGCTATGACAGATCAGAATCCCACTTGCTGATATCTTCATGTTTGACTGGCCAGTCCTGTTACCAACTGTGTTAACACCAGCAAACCCACTCCTGGCTCTACCAGCAAATGTGAATCAGGACACCATCATCAACATGGAAACCTGCAGTGGCTAGATCTCTCACACAGAGACCACTCATGTTCACGTGCTGAAATGCACCTGCTGTTCCCATTGGCTTCCCAGAACCTTAGATGGACTGTCCTGTGTGTTGCTCCGCAGACTCACTGGCTCTGTGGCAACCTTGGCAGACCTAAAGTCTTAGTCTGAGAATGAGCTCCTGTGTCCAAGAGCTTCTGTTGGAAGCTCTTCCCAAAGTTTCAAAAGCATCCTAGGTTGCACAGGATTTGCTTTTTGTGGCAGTGCCCATGAGGCCACTAAAGAGGCAGAACAAAGCTTAGAACTTCAAGCAAAACACCACAGCCTTGATGCTTTCTGAGGTGTTGGAGATGAAGGCATCTGAGCCTTGTGTACCCTGCAAACCCCTTCAGTGGAAGATGAAAGATTGTAATCTGAAACTTCATTTCCATCTGCTAGCTTCAGGGAACATCTATGGCCCCTCCTGCTGGTAAGGCACCCCCCAACAGTGTGATTCATCTCTAGAACCAAGGCAGAGAAATCAAGAGGATTGTTTCTAACAAGAGGACTGGGTCCTTTGGATTTCAGCCACTGTCACTACCTCGACAATGCTGCCTGGGAGTGTAGCTTACAGCATCAGCAAAACAGGGCAGGCTACTTGGTGACTCAGCTCTGGCCAGATTATTGGTAGAGATGTCAGCGATGAAAGACTTGTGAACTTAGATCTCCAGTGCTGGTGTTGTTCACATCTGTTGTGAACCAGGAACCTGACCCTCGTCAAGCACAAAGTATCAGTGCTGTTGCAAGGGTTTTGTGTGCGTTGCCTTGTTCTTATGCCTCTTGGGTTGGCCCTGTTATTGTCAACATTTACAGATGGGGAAACTGAGGCACAGAGGGGTTAAATAGATTGTCTAGGGTCACATAGCTAAGCAGCATAGATCAGAGATTTGAACATGGACAGTCTTCTTCCAAAGTCTGCCCCTAATTGCTACACTAATATATTTAAACCCCAGGCCCTGGCCTAGTACTACATAAAGACATGGGTATAAGCTGAGCTTCATGGTCCACAACTGTAATCCCAGCACTCAGGAGGCTGAGGCAAGACAGCTGAAAGTTCCTGCTCAGCTTAGGCTACATTGTGAGCCCACGTTAAAAAGAATGGGAAATAAAAATAATCCATGTAATGGCCATGAACATATTTATTAAATGATAAAAATCAGAGTATCCAACGTGTTGTAAAGAATATTTTATTGGAATTTCTGTTTCTAATATTTACATAAAATGTGTTATCCAGGGCTGGAGAGATAGCTCAGAGAATAAGAGCACTCGCTACTCTTGCAGAGAAGCCTCATTTAATTCTCTGCACCCACGTGATGATTCACAACTCTCTGTAACTACAATTCCTGAGAAACAATGTCTTCTAAACCTTGAGAGCACCAAGCATGCATGTCACATGGCACATATACATACATGTGGGAAAAACATGTTGCAGGAAGTATTAAACAGAAGGGATTTGGCTAGTTCCCACACTATGCTCTGGTTCTCTCAGCCGGCCAAGTGCTAGCAGGCAGTGGCCGACTTGTTTTATCCTGTGGAGACTCTGACTCTCCACCCAGCTCTCTAGGATCCCACTGGCAGGTCGCTACCACGCCAGCCCCATGCTTCAAATCCCCCATGGCCTCGGTAGTGCACATCAGGCAAACCCATGTTTTGCCACCATACCTTTCTCTCTTGAACCCAGATGAGCCGTCGTGAGAAGAAAAACACCACACAAACGTAGCTCAGAAACAACGGTAACTCAATCTCTGGACGCATCAACTAAAATCCTGATCTTGTAAGCCTAATTAAATCTAAATCCTCCAGAGGTGAATCCTGTCGGATCCGCCATGTTACCAGTTAACTAATAGCTACATCTTACTCCTTATGCTGTCCCTGTTCCAAAAGGCCTGAACTTCCTCCTGCTTCCTCTCTTCCTCTGTCCTACCAGGAAGTCCCTCCTACTGGCCCAGTGATTGGCTCCTTTATTCATTAGGGGATTGGTTCACAAGAAGTCACATGAATATGTAACTCACTTCTTGTCCAAAGCCCCTCCCAGGCAGGTGTAATTAGCATCAAAATACAAGCAGCTCCAGGGCTGTCCACAACAAAAACACATAAAATAAAATGAATAATTCTAATTTAACAAAACACTTAAATTGACTCCTAGTTCTCCATGACTAGGTAAATTTTATAATCCATGATTTTTTAGATTTCATGAAGGTATCGTAGCACAAATACTAAATCCCATATGCTCTATGATGTTCCTGGCAAGGTAGTCTAGCATGTTACTGTTTACACAGTGAAACCACTGAACACTTCCACCCTCAGGATGAAGCGAGTGAGTGGCCTTCAAGCAGCAGCCAAGCTTTTTCCTCAGTGCCATCCTTTATATTCCCAGTCTTCAGAACCCCAGGCTGTGCACATGTTCTAGGTGTGTACAGCAGGATGGGATACATTTCTGATCAGAGATGGAAGCCAAAATGAGGCGTGAAGAAAGGGAGCTGTGCTGACCCTGGAGATGTAGCTTCCTGAGGTAGACTGAGGA
Source organism: Rhynchomys soricoides (assembly GCA_019843965.1). Taxonomy (NCBI): domain Eukaryota; kingdom Metazoa; phylum Chordata; class Mammalia; order Rodentia; family Muridae; genus Rhynchomys; species Rhynchomys soricoides. The sequence continues at coordinate 670,146 of JADRCH010000110.1, forward strand.
GGCCCAGGCTACAGCCCTGCACTTGAGCAGCCTCCTCACCCTCTCAGAAAACCTAGTTCTTTTCAGATTTTTCCAAGAAACACTACAGTTTCAAGTGGTCATTTCCATCTGTGGGGCATCCAGTGTCCCTGAAAGCCAAGCCACACCCTCCCAGACCCCTGAAGAGCATAGGATGAGTGTTTTGGCGAGTGAATGAGATGGCAGTGGCATGTCTGCCCAGGTTTCAGAGAAGACTGTAAATTTCCCGAGTTTGTGGTTGCAACGGGTCTCCCTGGAGCAGCTGCTGACATTCCCCCTGTGTTCCATTCATAGTCCATGTTTAGCCTGCCAACCCTAATGAGCATTGTGGTCTACAGACTTAAAAGGTTTATAATAGAGTCTTGAAAATTTACTTAAGAAATATGTACTTCCCTTCACAATAACAAATATTACTACAAATGACTGTGTTAAATTATGGTCACTTAGACATTTCTGATTTGTAGGAAAACTAAAATTAATCTTACAACAGCTTCAGTTTCAAAATCAAAACATGACTTTGCTGACCGCAGACTTCCAGGCTGTTAGTAAACAGTAGATGAAGTCCCCAGTGACTACTTTTTCTTTTAAAAACATTTAATTTCTCTATGTGTGTGTGTGTGTGTGTGTATGTATGTATGTATGTGTATATATATATATATATATATATATATATATATTAGAAAGAAAAACCCTAAAAAATCTACTGTACTGGATCTGGGTAATATTTCTCTTGGGAAAACAAGTTATAAAAGAAACTTCAAAGTGTCTGGTAATTTTGGGAACATGGGTCATAATTTTATTATTCTTTAAACTGTTTGAGTAAACTCATTTACTCATTTGCCTGTATCCCATAATTTAAAAATCATTTTAAAATGTTACAAATCTATAGTAAATATGCTGAGATATATTCCTTTTTATAATGTTACAAAGAAAAGGAAGCCTTTCTGGTCTCTCCCTCATCCCTTCCTAGTTCCTTCAGTGAGTAAGCAAGGAGCCTGATTTAAAATTTTTTTCCACATTAAAAATAAGACTACAGGTTTATTGACTAATCCTTAGTAGCTAATTCTTATCGAGGAAAAATGTCCTGACTGGTAACATTTGCCCATTTCTGTGGTGTAAATATTCCCAATTTCTCAGTTCCCAGCCACCACTGCAATGCTACTGAACACAAATACTGTAGTATCTTTCTACCCAGTAGACACAGCATTAATGTCAGTAACCTTGGGGACATAGGTCATAGTAAAATGCAGTAGGATAATTAAGAACCAATGAATCTTTGTTTTTAATACATTTTATTTAATAAGTTTACATAATTTAATATTTAATAATACCTGTATTTAACAGCCAGTTTATAAAGTTCCTGAAATGAAGTAACTTGCCCTCACAGGCCAGTATCATCAGTTCCAGTGCTTTACTGCAGCTAGATCCACTGCAAGGCTGAGGGAAGTGGAGAGAGGACATAGCCAACCTTCTCCAGAATAGACCTACTCAGGACAGAAGGGCAGGGCCTCCAGCATCTGGTCAGCCCCACTGCAACAAGTGGCTGAGACCTGAAGGACACACCTCCTGACCACCCTACCAAGTGCCATCCCACTCACCACCTGTAAGCTCCACAGGCATCGAGCATCCCTAGACCAAAACCCTCTAGAACTGTGAGGAACAGCTTTAAAGCACAAGCCAGCACGCAGTTTTCTGTAGTCCACTGATTCAGTCTCAAGACTTGGCTGCCTTTTTGTGCCAGCTCAGCCACTCACCAATCCCAGTGGCCTGGAGCAGGTCATCCCACTGCATTAGTAACTGAGGGATGAGTGTACAGGACCAGTGATGTGACTTGACCACTCTTTCTTCCAGTTCTGAGTTCCTCCTGTCTCCTGTGATTCCTGGGGGTCTCACAGATGATATCGGCCCCCTGAGGGAAGCATCTCAGACCAGAGGAATGTGACCTCCTTGGCTTCTCTCAGCTACAGAATGGGAGTGTTTCCAGCCAAAGAGTGGAGAGGCTTGTCTGTGGAATACCAGGGTGTGCTTGCAGGAGCTGGCCTCCTGGTTAGAGCTACATCACTAAGCCTTCAGTTCTTGACTACAACCACTCTGCTTTTTCCCTTTCTCTTTTAAGTGGCACCCCCAGGTAGCTCCTCATTTTGGGGAACATGCCCACTTTTTGAGTAATAAGCATGTTAATGACTTAAAACCTTAGAATTTAATAAGTCTCAAGTCTTCATATAGAGAAGACTTTGGAGACCAACAAAAGAGGATTGTCAGTTTAAGGCCAGCCCAAGCTCTATAGCAAGACACCCTTTCCCCAAAAAAACAAGTACCATCACAGTCAATAAAGGGAAGAAGGAAGAAGACCTAGGCCCACTGTGTTGAGAAACAGCTGTTTTTAACCAGGGATTGCATTGGTGTGGCATTCCTGTGTTCACACTTATGTGTAGTTACTGGAAGTGTATTATGCAGCTGTGTGTTTTGTGTGTTAGGTTTTCCATGACTTCAAGACCAGGGAAGACTGAAGGAAAGGAGGTGATGCTTGGTGGGTGTGTTTCACATTTAGTGCTTTTTGTGAGTGCCATGTTCTCATCACCTAGAAAGTATTTAGAAAAAAGCAAGCCATGCCCAATGGTGATGGCATACGCCTTTAATCCCAGCACTTAAGAGACAGAGGCAGGCGGATCTCTGTGAGTGCAAAGCCATCCTGATCTGCAGAGTGGGTTCCAGGACAGCCAAAGCTACATAAAGAAACCCTGTCTCAAAACGTACTCCACCCTCCAAAAAAGTAAGCCAGAGATAAATTGTCATCAGCGACCCAACCAACTCACATGGGTGATTGTGGTCAGGAAAGAAGATGCTGTGGCTACAATTGCTTCATAGCTGAGCTAAGAAGGGCATTTGCTTTTAAAGTTACCCTGACTTCCTGACACCTTTGTCTTTTATTTTTATTTGTGAGTTATTGATACATTTTAAACCAAAGAGAAAGTGTGGAGAAGACCCTCTTGTATTTTGGCCAGTTTCTACCTGACACCAAATATACCCTCTCCAGGTCCATTCCCATCAGCCACTCCATGGGTGAGATTTCTGCTCACTCAAGTTATTTTAGAAACAACTCAAAGAATGTGTCATTGAGTGAGGCTGACCAAGTACTAAGACACATTACACCGTGGTTCTTTGTACAATAGCAGCTTCTGAGTCACTTGCTATATTCCAAGTGGGTCTCCACATTCAGCCCACACTCAGACCTCTGCAGTAGGCTCCAGTGTGAATCTGCTGCAGGTCAGACAGCAGGAATAGGAGCCACCCTGCCATCGGAGGCCCCATCCACACTCAGAGCTCTTGTAACAGCCTAGACATGGTAGCTGCTGTCTCTCAAGGACACCCATTTACAAAGCCCTATTCAAAATACCAGACTTCTATGAGTACATACAGATGGTGATGCCAGACAGAACAAGGCTTACGATTATCACTTAAGAATGTTGACATGTCAGCTTAGCAGGTTGCCAATTAAACAAAGATCAAATTCTCCCCTAGAAAGAGAATGATGTATCCTTACTTACAGTCATTGCATGTTGAGCATCCCTAACTCTAAATGTTCCAAAATCTCTAAACTTCAGACTTTCTTTCCTATTAGTGATACCCAACTGATACTGTTTATGCAAATATTCTAAAATTCAAAACTCTTTTAAATCTTCTGGTCTGAAACACATCAGACAAGAGCTATCAAGCTTCAGGTCTCATTCTACCCATAACAAGGCAAAGGTTTGGAAGGCTTAGATTACTTTGCCTCAAGTCACATAGAAGTAACCCAGCAGGGTTTAACCCTGGCCCTTGTGACTCCAAATACCACATTCTTAGCTAAAGTCCAAGTTACACACTTTTCTCTGCCCCATGAAATACTTGTGTTTATCTTACTGTGTGAAGAACCCACCACTGAGTACAATTGGTCTTCCTGGAAGAAGCTGTGTGGTTATGTTATGGTTTTGTCCACTCCCTGGCACACAGCACACCCCAGTTTGAGACCCTTAGCATTGGGCTAGTTAATGGCTCTACTTGAAATAATAGAAGGAAACCGCAGTTCATTGCCTTTTCCCCTGAGCATCTATATTTTCAGTAGAGGTTTTGAGGAAGCCAGGAAAGCAGTTGAAGAAGGGAAGAACCAGTTTTTCACTTGAGAATAAGCCAGTTGAGTCTCCTGGGTGCAAGCAGCCCTCACTGCACCAAGGTTCCTTTCTCAGTCACTGTTATGTAAATGATCCCTATCTTATGCTGAACCTAAGGACTTGGTCAAAGTGTATAGCTTTGTTCCTGTACAGCTCAAAGTAGAAAAGTCATTTGTATATCTGGATCTTGTTGCCTGAATCACTTAAGGCGTGGGCCATCTTTGTTCTAAAAGTAGGACTTTAAAGACACCGGAACCATATTGCTGTTGTTTTGTTGTGTGTATAATTGACTCTAAGAACCATCTGTTAATTTCCAAAATTTCATAGCATAGTGAAGAGAAACTCTCAGGAATTTCATAGCATAGTGAAGAGAAACTCTCAGGAATTTTGTAAGCAGCATGTTAAGTAGATGTGGTGAGATGCCACAATGAAGTACCATGTAGTTTACAGGGACTTCTATTGAACTACTCAGACTGCAACTGATGGGGAAGACTGGCGAGGCCCAGTAGTGCCAACTCTGAGCCTCGGTAGACATAAGTGTCTGTTATCACCCAGATGCTTTTATATTCTGTAATCACCACGCTCACCGTGACAATGTCCAGGAATGCTTCTGACAAAGTCTACCTGCAAATAATATAGAAAGTGTTTGGTTTTTAGGTAAAGACCACCATTTCCAGATTGTTGCACAAACTATGAAATGTTAGATTATACAAGAATAAGAGAATAAACGTTGGGAAAATACCGCTAATGTCCAGATGAGCCACGCAGGGCATAAGGCGTTCCTTTCTGAGTAGGAAGATCAGAAGTTAAACAGGCCTGTGAGCAGGGTGGGTTGACCTTCCTCCTCACCCTGTTCTCAGGCCTCCTCTTGACTCTGCTTGGGCTGGTGAGCATAGGCATTCTGCAGCTGTTGGCCTAGCAGGGCTTGGCAGTGTGCTAAGATTACCTCAAGGTGTCTTCTTCCAAGGCCTTAGCTGATCACCTGCATCTCTCATTTCAGATTCATGACAGATGCTGCACGCCGAGAACAGGAATCCCTGAAGAAGAAGATTCAGCCGAAGCTTTCACTAACCCTGTCCAGCTCCGTGTCTCGAGGGAATGTGTCCACTCCACCACGCCATAGCAGCGGAAGCCTTACTCCCCCTGTGACCCCGCCCATCACTCCCTCCTCTTCATTCCGTAGCAGCACTCCAACAGGTAACTCAGACCCACAACTTGGATCCTTTATTCACCCTTATACTGTGTTACCTGTAAGTCATTATAAAGTATGTGCCTGACTGTGGTGGTGGTTTTATAGGTTTTTAAGACCTTACCATTATTGTGTGTGAATTGGCAACCTTGTTTAGTCTGCTCATTTTTCTGCCTGGGACAAGGGTAAGGCACCATGCCGGTTCATCCATACACAGTACGGCACTGGGACATTCCTATACTTGTCTCCCGATTTTTGCTTATTCTTGAAATTTTTCTTAATTAAATGAGGAACAAAATCATATGCCTCCTACATGTCAGAGAGTGAGCTACTGAAGTGAGCAAGCCAGGTAGATGTTGGCATCTTCCCAAGTGTGGCGATGATTAAACACTGAAGTAGGGTCAGAGCTGAAGGTAAAAACATTGACTTAATTCCTGCCTAAAGCACACCGTAGGACAGGTGTGTGTGTGTGCGTGTGTGTGTGTATGTGTGTGCGTGTGTGTGTGTGCGCATGTGTGCGTGTGTGTTTGTGTGTGTGTGTGTGTGTGTGCGCGTGCACGTGTGCGCGCCTGACGATTGAGTTTCCTAGTAAGGCTTTGTTCATTTCACCTGTTTGCCACACATCCTTCTACCCCACCAGGTTGGGAGCACCCGGAGGGCACTCGAGGCCCTGAGTTGCTCATGTACTTCACTTCAAGGCAGGAGTGTAAAGCAGGGACTGGGGCTGGGAAGCTCCTTCTTTGTCTTATCTGAGAAGCATTGTAAGAACATGAACTATCACTAATCAAAGAAGTACAATGCTGTTGTCTTGAATTGTGTCATCTAGAACTCAGTGACATGAGCAGCTCCGGGTCAACTGGCACCAGAAGAAGAGGCTCTGCCGTGCAGTCATAAGGCATAACTGGGGAGGAAGGAGTGTCACTGGAGAAGAGGGCGGGAAGTGTGTTCCACTGTACAACAGTCCATGTAGGGAGCCTGCGTGTCCCACAACAGGCAGCACTGCCAGACGGAAGAGGAAGCTGAGGTGGTGGCAGGGCCCAGGACACCATGGATCATGTTTGAGATTCTGATCAATCCTAAGAGAAAAGTCATTTGGAATGGCACCAGCATCCCTTTGGCATCACCTTCCTGACTGAGACCTACAAGTCCCATAGTTCTCTGTCTTGTTTCCTATCAATGGAATTGGCCAGAGTTTTACTTCTCATTCATTAATTCACAAAATATTTGGGTAAAGGACTTCCCTGAGTCTGGGAAGATGCTAAATTCAACAGAGTTAAAGGAGGGTCCTTAATGTGGGGCTTAGTGTGCATGATACACCCAAAGGAAGGCCTTAGAGAGTTCCCAGTCTTCCTGGCTGTAATTAGGATACTTTTATCTTATGATGGATGGACATCCTCAGTTCAGCCATGGTTGAGCACTCTGAAGACAGGAAAGCTGTAGCAAGCCAGGGACCAGAATTTCCTCCGAGCTCTTTATTCATAAATGCCATTACCCTAAGTAGGTCACAGAATACTGAAGCTTACTAGATGTTAGAAGCTAAGTTAAAGGCTTGGCATTGTTTCCACATTTTGGGTCATGGGGTGGGTCCTCAAGATGCCCTTGCATTCTGTTTTGTGAACGCTGGTATTCGGCGCCTTCGAGTTGTTACCTACCGTGAAATCTGAAGAGTGGCAGAACTGGGCATGGAGGCTGCTGGGTCCTTTTCTCTGTGCTTCCCTGCACCAGTTATTCAGATGGGGTATGAATCGTGGGGCCAGCAGTCTCCAGCAGAATGTGTTCATACTTGAGGCAAGGTGGACTGTGACTCATGGCCAACACCAGGTAAACAGGACTGCCCCAATTAGTAGCAGGCACCCAGAGCCCTATGAAAACCAGGACAGTTCGAGTGAGAGTTTATTACTTTTTATGTTAAGAATGTTTGCAAAAAATGGAATCATTTCTTTTTCTTTGGTCATAAAGAATTTTTTATGACACCCTGTCCATTTTAGCAATTTCCCACCAAAAGAATTAATTTATGTCGTGGGAAAGATGTATCATTTTCAGTCTGTCAGGATCACCGTTAAGTTATTTGCTGCTTGAAGAACATTCCACATAAGCATCAAAAATCAGCAGCGGAAATGGTTTCTTAAGCCCCTGCCCTGCACAGTTTTGGCTGTGGGTGTTTTCCCTGTTCTGAATGTTATTTTACCTGTAGTTAGGGGGATCAGCCTCTCTGCTTGACTCATGTGTTTCTAGCCGTTTTCATTGCCAGGTTATAAATAATATCCCACATCTCTGCCTCCTGAGCCCGCTCCTCCAGCTCCCACGTTCAAGGTGTATTCCTGGGTTGGAAGTACTGGTCACTTTGTAGAACATTTCATTTATAAATATTTTTAAGCTATGCTCTCTGAACAGCCTGGAGCCTAGTTTTTCAAATGTTTTTTAGGTGGTTTGGGCATTGACATTTGCTTTACAGTCTCTTGGTGAATCTGCCACCACGGGGACAGGTAGGCACAGTGTGTCTCAGCAAAAGTGAACACTTCCATTACCCAGACCCAAGTTGAAATCATAGAGATAGAGAAATATCAAAATGATGATTCAGTTCTCTGAAAACAAGGTGTCAGAATAATCCCATTTTTGTCCTTTAGAAATGATAGTATCAGAATAGTTTCTAAGGGAGAAGGCAGCTCACATTCATGTTTATTATTCATGCTTACTGCATTCTTTCTGTGTGGTTCTATGCTCAGCCTTCCACCAGGCCCACAGAGTCAGCACTGCTGTCCTCACATGTGGTGAAGGAGATCTGTGAGTGGCACTCTGAACTCTCTTCCATGGCTGTCATTTCAGAGAATGTGCTCTTTCTGGTTTGCCATGATGCCATAGTAACCAGTATTACATTGAGTCTTTCTTTCTTTCTTTCTTTCTTTCTTTCTTTCTTTCTTTCTTTCTTTCTTTATTTATTTATTTTCAAGACAGAGTTTCTCTGTGTAGCCCTGGCTGTCCTGGAACTCACTCTGTAGACCAGGCTGGCCTCGAACTCAGAAATCCTCCTGCCTCTGCCTCCCAAGTGCTGGGATTAAAGGCATGCGCCACCACTGCCTGGCTACATTGAGTCTTTAAAACATTCCTTGTTGCCGTTGTTCTTTTGAGTCGGGATTTACTTAATTTACTTTATTTAAGCGAGGCTCAACTCAGCTTACTATGTAGCCAAGGCTGCTCTTGCATTCTTGATTCTCCTGCCTCTTCCCCCAGAGGGCTGGGATTATAAATGTACACCACCATACCCAGAGTGTTCCTGTGATATTGTTCCTGTGGTGATCGGTATCCAGGAGTCTGGAAGTTCTTCTGCATTGGTATTTAATGTCTATGGCCCTCCTGAAATTTCTTTACATCGTGTGTGTGTGTGTGTGTGTGTGTGTGTGTGTGTGTGTTGTGCGCATATGCATGGGTGTGTGCTTGTGTGTATCAGAAGACAACTTTCAGGAGCCATTCTCTGTATTCTGTGGGTCCTGGGGATTGAACTTGGGACATCAGGTTAGGCAGCAAGTGCCGAAGTGCCTTTACCTGCTAACCATCTTGACAGATGTTGGCCAACTTTTGATCTTTGTTTTGATTGAGGTATAAGCATTTGCAAACTGAAACTCCCTGTTTTGAGAGTATATAGCACTCCAGGGAGGGTTTAAGAACCTCTGTGCAGAAAGTTCTGGAAGAGTTGCTAAATGGCATCTTGACGCAACGCAGAGTGGTAGAGTTTATACAAATAAGCTTGTCAGGCACAGTGTGTCATTACTTCACTGCCATACCCTTTCAGTGTCTGAGGTCTCTGATCTGTTCTTAATTCACAAGATCCTAGTCTAGATTGAATCTGTAAAGAGACCTAAAATACTCAGTGGTCACCAATTAATAACGAGTAACCAGAGGAGTGCACAGCAGCCATTCACGCAATGTCACAGGTCCCCGTCAATGGGATGGGGACGTCCTCACATTGCATTGGTAAATGCAGGTCATTGGTAAGATGAATAGACTGGTATTACTGCAGAAACATCTGTACTGTTTTAGTTTACTTCCTGTTTCTTATAGTAGGTTCTTTAGTATTTATTTATGGTGTTTTTATAGTACGTTGTTCAAGTGACAAAGATTTTTAAAATTGTATAAGTTCCTAAATTTTAGCAAGTCATTTCTAAAAATACAATATTGAGCTAGCTAAATGGCTCAGCAGATTAAGGGTGCTTGTCACCCAGCCTGAAAACCTGTGTCCCATCCCAAATCCCACGGGGTGGAAGGAGAGAACCAATCCTTGCAGTTTGTCCTCCGACCTGCACATATACAGGATGACACATGTGCTATGCCCACACACATACACACAAGAGAAGAAATAAATGTACAGCAATTTTAAGAAATATTAATTTTTCCTGAGGGTGAAAAAAGACTCACAGAATGAGTTGATAGGATTTTGCTCAAGGTATTTGGAAGTTTCTGTCAAGTAGAGGTGCAATGGGCTCTTTTTCCATGCCTTTATTTTCAGATATCAAAATAAAATTTCCGTAAAAGAAAAAAAAAAAAGGAAAAACAAAAAACAAGCAGAAAAAGTCAAAGCCCAAGCCAGCATGTGCAGCCCAAGCCCAAGAGTGCAGCCCAAGAGCAGACTGTGGACTACAGGGAGCTGCATAGAGAAGGTGCTTACCATGTTTAACAGTGAGACATGAGGAGATGTTTACTACCAATAGAAGTTAATGATCTATTACAAACATAGGAGGCTCGAGTTTGGGCTAACAGGCCCTGCACTGAAGAGTGGACTGCCTGGATGCAGCCTAAGAACCCTTCCCTAATCTCCCTGTGGAGAAGTTGGATTGATTAGTCATAAAAGCATCACGTGTTACCGGAGGGGGCAGAGCCTCTGTCCAGCCTGTTTGTGTTTGGAACCACTGTAGACCCTTTCCTGGCTTGAGATGTGTCTGTCAGCTTGTTTACATTCTGCTGTGTCTTAATCTTCCTCCCTCTGCTTATAAGACTAGTAGAAGCTATGTCACCTGAGAATCTAGTCTCTCACAACTTACTCTGATCTCTACCATCTTGTTCTCTTCTCCTGCATCCCTATGCTGGGGATAAACCTAGGTCCTCAAGCATGAGAAGCACACGTCCTCCTACTGAGCCACCCTGAGCCAACCCACAACCCCAGCTTGTGGCTGGTGACTTTTAACATCTTTCTTCTCAAAGCGTTAGACGAGTGAAGAAGACAAGGGAATAGGGTTTCATCCATTTTATACAACTACTGCTAGATACTACCTAGAAGCCTTCCCACACAATGTTGTTCTTAACTGGAAGAAACAATCAAACCCATGTGCTGTGTGGTCTGTAGCGATAACAGTGCATTATTTATGTTTAGTACTTATAATGTACAACATTTTCCTTCATCAAGTGTTCTTTGTTAACACTTGATGAGACACATTCTTAATGCCACGTTAAATGCAAAGAGGCTTGAATAACTTTCATGAATTAGCTGTTTCCCAAGCAGGGTAGTTCCTGTTTCCCACAGTGCTGGGATCTTTTCAGTGGACATATTTATCAGTATCAGTCTTGTTATAAGATATGACTATTGGGTGTTCAGAGAACCATAAGGCTTCCCTGTGTGTTAAAATGTGCATTCCTCAGTAGAGGCCAGTTGAGAACACGTTGGAAAACAGTGACTGCAGTGTATGTGTGCAAGGGTAACTGGCTAGCCTCGGCCTGTAAGACATGATGAAGTTACACATCGGCTGTGTGAGTACCGTTCCTATGAGGGTTTATGTATGAAGTGAGTACTAGAGTATTATAGACTGTACACTTGTGTACACAAAATGTCTTACAGAATTCTAAGCGGAACACAAACTCCAGAGGAAAGAGGATGGCATCAGGGAGAATCAATGTGAGGGCTTTATAGCCCCAGATCATTCTAGAATCTCAGCTTAGGGAACTGGGGAGCAAACATGGATATGTTGACAAAGGCGGCATGTCAATCTAGAGTTTTCTGTGTTGGCAGTACAGTAGTGAGAGCCCTTCCTGTCAGGGAAGTCTGGGAGGTAAGTGGCCTTAAGCTCTTCCAAACCTCAGTTTCCTCTTAGTGTAGTGGCAGCAACGCCTGCTTTACTATGAGGCTCTGTCCATGCAAAGAGAACAGGGAGCAACTGTGGCGTGGCTCACTCTACCCTTAGACCCCCTGCATTGGTAAATAAGCCATGTGTTTGGGGACCAGTGGCTGTCAGAGGTGAATATGGCTGCTGTGGTATCGTCATAGCTTCTTGAAGTAGCTGTGCACATTTTCAACACAAAGAAGACATTTTTTGCCCTTAACTGAAAGGACAGACAGTATTTCACTAGTGCTGGCCGGGACTGCGTGTGTGTTCACTAGCGCTGGCCGGGACTGCGTGTGTGTTCACTAGCGCTGGCCGGGACTGCGTGTGTGTTCACTAGTGCTGGCCGGGACTGCGCGTGTGTTCACTAGTGCTGGCCGGGACTGCGTGTGTGTGTTTATTTTTGGTCTGTGTTAACCTCAGAGAGGGTTGGTGCCAGGAGCGTGCAGTACAGGTGGGATCTGCTAATGACCTGTTCTAGCATAGCACAGTTTCAGGGAAAGGCAGGCCTACCCTTTCCTTGTCAGAATGGATGCTGGGTGCATCTAAAGAGTCTGTAAGACTGAAGAAAGCATGGATAGTTTGAGCTTTATCAAAACTTTTTGTTTTAATTTTATGTGTTTATTAATTACATTATTTTATTTGTATATTTTGCTTGCATGTATTGTCTGTGCACCCCATGTATGCCTGCAAAGGTCAAAAATGGATATCAGATCCCTGGAACTAACATTACAGGCAGTTGTGGTTTCTGGGAATCGAACACAGGTTCTTTGCAAGAGCAGCAAATGCCTTTAATAGCTGCAGCTAACTCCCCAGCCCTTAAAAAATGCCTAAAGAATAGTATTGTGAAATTGAGAAAACAAACAACAGAATCAGAAAAAAATATTAGTTCACCATAGCAAGAATTCTTACAACTCAATAATAAAAAAGCAACTCAGTGTTAGGAACAGATGACACTGTTGTGACCTTTCCTCACCCAGGATGGTAGGAAAAAGGTTTGTGGGTTTACAGATATCTAGATCTTCTTCTGTTGTTTTAGGGATCTTAGCAATAATCCCCGTAGCCAAGCTTCAAAGAGCGCAGGAGGCTGGCTGTCCCTCTCAGACCTGCACTCACAGTCCTCACCCTGTGCCCTCGCTTGAAGGTGATGCCCACAAAGGCTCATTTACCATGAGTCAGGAAGTGGGGAGCTTTTTCTCCCCACCTTGGGGTGCTTTTCCATGTTAGTTTCCCATTAAGAAGTGATAGCACTGAATACCTACTTAGTAAATTTTATACTGAGGTCATAATGGCATGTAAAGGACACCACAGAATTCAGGACCATAGTCTTGAATTCACTTTAGTCAGAGTATTCCTTGACCACAGCATCTCCAAGAGACCCAGCCTCCTGACTGGGAAGAGCAGGGAATGTCCTCAAAGCTGTTCAAAGGAAGAGAGCACAGAAGTCATTTTCCCTCTAGTCACACGAGGAGGACAAGGCTAACAAGGTTAGTCTTCTCAGGGGTACAAAACAGTGATATGGGCCTGGCAGTTCCTCTCTAGGTATTTATCCAGTGGGATGAGAACATCCAGCCATAAAAGCCAGGTACTAGAATGTACAGAGTAGCTGTCTTCTTAGTAGCCCCAAAACACTAAGTAGTTCATCCTTGGGCAAATGATATGGACAGACAGTGACATACTGTCTTACAGCAAAAAAGAACAGAACTATTGGTGTACCAAAGACAGGCTTGAGTCAGAAACATGCTACACAGAAGGAAAGAGGACATAAAGAACACAGGAGTTCAAGGTCCTTCAAACCTATCTGCTGTAGAAATTAAGTTAGTTCAGCCAGGCCAGGGGCCATACACAGGAATCTTCTGGGATGTTGGATCTATCCTACATTTTTCCTAGGCTATTGATTACACAAATGTACGTATTTGACAGGGTGCAGCTCACCGTTAGTAAGTGTTACTCTGCTTCCTGGGCTCCTTGAAGCTGCAAGTACCATATCCCCTGCTACAGATAGCCCACTTGAGAACAGAGGAAGTCAGCACAAGAAGCAGGGAGGCTGCCACACTCTCTGGCATTTCCTTTCCACTGAAGGACAGTAAGCAGGATCCTCAATGTTCCTAACTTAGGGACAAAGAAAGCGATCTCCTCTCAAGTGAGAGACTGGGGAGAAAAGGTGTGGAGGGGTGCCTTACAGAACTATCTTACAGAAAATCCACGAGTGGCTGAACGTGTTTAAGGGCCTAGGCTTTGTAATATTTAAAATATTTTATGTCTTGTGACAGAAAGAATACTTTGTTATATTGAGAAATTTACAAGAAGGAAAAACTATGTATTTCAGCCCGTGTCCAGAGACTCCTCAAAGTGAACCCAACACTTGGCATGATGGCTCTGGCCCCACAGGTTAATCTCAGAGTAATGGAAAATATTGATAATTTAACTTGTGATCAAACTGACCAGCCATTTTAACACCACTTTTGCGTGTTTGTTAATACTCACGCAATGCTCCATACTTTATGTTTAGTTATAAACCTAAATTTCATCTCCACTATTAGCTGTTATTGTTTAATCAAAACTAATAAAAACAAAATGCCCACTGTTAGGAATTCCCACGAGGAAGTCCTGCCAGGCTTTACAGCCATGCTGCCTGGTGCTAGAAACGCTCAAGGCTTTTGCCCTCAATCCTGGTTGCTTTTTCTTTGTCCCAGCAGAGGCCACATCCCAGACAGGCCAGAAAGATGACAAGATAAGGCTGCTTTGCAGCTCATACGTTGGACTCTGCAGCCCATACCCCTGCATCTAAAGAAAATTCCACCTTTTTAAGCCAAGGTCCATAGCTCGCAGGAGCCAGCAGCCCTCCATGTGCACTCACCAGTAAGTTTCTTCTGGAAGCAAGTACAGCCTGCACTATGGGGGCTAAGATAGCCCATGGCACAAGCCTAGGAGCTGGTATGGATGCCGTGGGAATGGGAGGAGACCAGCTGACTCGCTGCACCACACTCCTCCAGAGAGGAGGTGATGGCCGGTCCACCCTGATGGATTTGCAGACCTGCCAAATGGGTAGGTCTCCGAAGAACCCTTTTCTTCTCCCCCTCTCCCCACTGTCTAAAACATGGCACATTAAAATCAGAGAAGCCCTTTCATCTTTGTGGGCATCGCAGCAGCGAGCTCATTTTAATGTCTTTTCCATGTGGCTCTAGTTTTAACAATAAAATGATCCTCAGGCACACCCAGCTGGACAGCATTAAAGAGAGGATCTGCAAGTGGGGAGTGGGGGTTGACTTCGCTAATTTGCCTTGCTGAAAAGACAACAGGGTACAGAGCCTCCCTGCTCCTGCCCAGAAATTTGCTCACGATTCTTGGAAATGCACTAAAAAGGAAGTGGTAATTGCCAGGAAGGGGGAAGCTTAGGTTGCTGGAAACTGTTGAATGCCAGGGACTGAATGGTTTCTGGTTGTACCGTCTTAGCACCTTGCAAACAAACTGTCCCTCTTAGGAAAAATGAGGACTGGCATTAATTTCTGTCCATGCCTTGGGGAGATCTTATCTGATCAAAGGTATAGTTCATACTCCACTCTGCTGAGGGAGTTCTGGCTCAGTTTGCTATGAAGAGTCGCATAAAGTCAACCACGGAAAGTCACAAGAAACTGAAGTTGCTGGGGAGTTTGACATGCAAGTGCTGTGATGTACTGTGGATTCTGTCTTTGTAGCTCAGTTACTGTCATTTTAAAGGAAATAAAGGAAAAAGGAAGACAGGCAGACAGGCACACTCTGAATGTCTAGGGGCTCCAGGATAGAGCACCCAAAAAACTGAACAATGTTTAATGAACCAGCAAGTCTTTCCCTGCTGCTGTCTACCCACTATGATAACTTCACAGCTTTAGTTGGGTGGATTTATATAGTTCTAACATAGATACATATTTCAACATTCCCCAGATTTCTCTCCTGGCAAATACTGAAGAACATGCTTCTCACAGAGCAGTCCACACTCCAACATAAGCTGCCTAGTTAAGATTTTCATCAGAACTGGCTCTGGTGCCTGTCATTCTGGACACTCAGGAGGCTAAGGCAGGGGGATCACTTGACAAGGAGTTCGAGACCACCCAGATTACAAAGTGAGACCGCTAGCTCAAAAAGGAGGAGGAGGAAGAGGAAGAGGAGGAAGAAGAGGAAGAGGAAGAGGAGGACAAGGACGTTATTGTCATCAGGATGTTTAACCTGAAAACTGCTGAACAGGGTTCTGAGGCCCTTGATAGGCACTTCTGGCACCTTTGGACCTCTTCCCATAGGTAGGACTGTTATTTTCTGGCAGGTCACCATGCCCTGGCTGTTACTGGACTGAGAACAGGAGGCAGGCAGTTTGGGATGACAGTTTAGGGCATGATTGTGACGCCACATGCTGAGTAGGCATCGCATCCCCTGAGAACTTACTAATAGTCCACGAAACTCGACTTTGTCATGCTAGAAATCTTCGTACAATCCATCTCAGTGAAATTAGTTTTGGCCAAGCATTGAAAAGCCATGAGCAGCGTTTTGCTGCCATGCAAAGATTAAATGAAAGCCAATTGGTTTTTAGAAAAGCTGTGTGTATAATTTATAACATGCTATATTATGTAGAAAAGAAAGTTATCTTCTTAGCTCCTAACAAAATGTGACAAATACAAAAGCACAAGTCTGATGGCAGAGGCAGGTCGTACTGAGCTGCTGAGATGAGCTTGCCACAGAAGTCGGAAGCTGGTGCCTCTCCCCACACTGTGGATAGCACAGTCCCACAGAGACAGTCTTCTCCAGGTGTGTAAGCTATTTTAAAAATGAAAATCATAAAGTTAAGAATATGAAGTAACTACAAATAGAAAATTTGTTTTTTCCCCTTTTATTGAAAATAGGTTTTTCCCTCACATAATATCCTGATTAATTTCCCCTCCCTCTGCTCCTCCCAGCTCCTCCCAGCCCCCCCCCCCATCTGGATCCACTCCCTCTCTGTCTCTCATTAGAACACAAATAGGCCACTAAGGGGTAATAATAAAATAAAAAGTAATATAATGAAATAATAATATAAAACAAAAGCTAATCCATTGGCAGTGGAGAAAACAAACCAACAGAAGGAAAGAGAGCCGAGGTAAGACACAGAACCAGAGACTTACTCACTGGCATGCTCAGAAATCCCATAAAAACACTAAACTGAAAGCCGTGATATCCAGAGTGGACCTGGTGCAGACTTGTGCAGGCCCTGTGCATGCTGCTTCACTCTCTGTGAGTTCACATGAGCTTGGATCATGTTCATTTAGAGGACCTTGTTTTCCTGATGTCCTCATCCCCTCTGGCTCTTACAGTCTTTGTGCTTCCTCCTGGGGGTTGGGGGGATCCCTGAGCCCTGAGGGAAGGGATTTGATAGAGACACTGTCTGCAGTCTCTGGCTGTGGGTCTCTGTATTTATTCCCATCTGCTGCATGAGGAAGCTTCTCTGATGATGGCTGAGCAAGACAGTGTTCCATGAGTATAGCAGAATATCAATTGGGGTCATTCTATTTTGTTTGTTTCACATTGTTTTTTGCTTGGCTGATTTTCTTTTGGTGTGGGGGCTGTTTGTTTAGAGCAGTAGTATTTGTTTTACCCTAGGTCCCTGGGCTGTCTAGTCGCTGTTTCTTGGTTACCCAAGCAGTTTCGGGGTATGGGTTCCATCTCGTGGAGTGGCCTCAAAGTCCACTACCGATAACATCCTTCCTCCAACAATACCACACCTACTCCAGCAAGGCCACACCTCCTAATCCTTCTCAAATAGTTCCATTCCTGGTGACTAAGCATTGAAATATGTGAGCCTGTGAGGGCCATTCTTATTCAAACCACCACACCTGTGTTTTCTATTATATGCTAGAGCATTTGATAAAAATGATAGGCATGGCATAAGAATGTTTTCTTCTTTGTCTCTAGAAGATGGCAAATTGTGTTTCTTCCAGAGAGACATCAGGTTCTTATCCAGAAAGTGTCCTGCATTGGTTGTCCTCGTGTGCCCAGTTAATATGTATCGTTGGTCAGCTCTTCTCATTCACAAAGCATGATGCCAGGTGGAGTCCTTACATTGATCCTATTCTCCATGTTGGCAATGTTTGCCACTTGGTGCTCTATGACCCAGAGTTATGCAGATGACTAGAGCATAGTATCTGTGTCTGAGAGCATCTCAGCAACCTGAGTACAGTCCCAGAATCTCAGTAAAGATGAAGGAAAGAATCAACGTCACAAAGTTATTATTCTCTGGCCTCTATGTGTGCACTATGGCACATAAGCATGCCTCTTCTACCTCTCTCTCTCTCTCTCTCTCTCTCTCTCTCTCTCTCTCTCTCTCATACACACACACACACACACATACACACACACACAAGTCATAACAATAATAAATTTGAAAGACAGATATATTGGCACACTCAGGAAGAGAGATAGGCAGATCTCTGTGAGCTTGAGACTAGCCTGAAAACAATCAGGCTTAATTCATGTGGGTCAGTCTGAGCCATCCTGAAGTCCTAGTGTGTGTCCTTGGTACTGGCAAGATGTCTCACTACAGAAAGCATGAGCCTTTGAAATCCTCAGAAAGAAGAGGGTGCTTGAGAAGGTGGGAAGAATGGTGTGACAGCAAACCAGGGTCCCCTAGCTTGGCTGTCTCTGGCTCTGCTTACAGGGATGGAGGCCCCTGTGAGAATGTCATGGTTACAAAGGAGGTGCTTGTCTTCTCATGCACACTGTGTGCATCAGAGAACTGCAGGCTTGAGGAGCTCTTGAGTGCTCTCCTACCGGGAACTCTGAATGCCTCAACATGTTTAGTAACAAAATAGCAATATTGCTATCCATCTTAGTGACCTTCTCTCCTGTTCAGTATGTAATATCTTCAGAATGACAGAAAGAATAGGGAGCTGACAAAAATGGGTTTAGAAGGGGCAGGAATGTGGCTCAATCAGTCAGGTGCTTGCTGTGGAGGCGTGAGAATCAGAGTTCAACCCTGAGTGCCCACAGAAAAGGCCTGAGATAATGTGGACCTGTAGCCATAGCACTGGGTGGGCAGAGGCAGGAGGATGCTGGGGCTTACTGTCTAGTCTTGCTGAGCAGGTAAGCTCCAGGGTTCGGGAGAGATTAGATCTCAAAAAATAAGGTAGACTGAGAAAGGAGGAAGAGACCCAACACACACTCTGGCTTCCATGAGCACACACATATATGTGTGCACACCCATGAAAACACATGTACAAATTAGGTACTAAAACTGGGATGCTCTCAGATCATTTCGGATCTGATTAGAAGGAACAGGGATTTCATCTGTTTTGATAGAAGGGGCCACTTCTACCTAACACCATGGCAGGGTTGAGAGGATAGCAGGCACTAGCATGGCTTTACAAAGTGACTTGTCACTCTGGCATGTCTGTATGTGTGGATAGGTTGCTGCTCCCAATGCCTTCCTACAAAAGAGCAAAGGTAGTGCCCCTGGGAAGAAAAAAGAAGAAGAAAAGACAGATACACAGAGAGATAGAAGCTAGGATCAGGTGATCCAGGCTCTTGGATGGAGAAGCCTCGCACCCGAGAAGCTCAATGTGTTATATGGGGTTGAACCAAAAGGACTAGTTGTTGCATACAGCTGAACAAGCAGGGAAATTTAGCCTTGGTAGGGGTGAAGTCTTCAGGCTATAAACATCCTGGGGAGAATGCAATGGTGGACACTTTCTGCACACATGTACTCAGTCCTGGAGGAAGACTTTGGCATGCTTCTGAGCCTAAGGCTCTGGGGTCCTTGACATGGCCATGCTTATATCTGTGGCACATGCCTACTCAGGATCCTCTGCTCCCCACAGTGGAGGAATGGTGTGTCATGAACACCCTCATGTTCTTAAAAACCAAACTCTGGGCATCAGCTCAACTGCTGTTTTCAACTGAAGTCACATCTCATTGTTAAGTCAACCAATGAGAAACGAATTGTAATCTGTCACCAGCATTTTTAAGTGGAAGAATTTAAACAGAACATAGAGAAACTCACACTTACTAAGAATATACATTGCTGGCACTGAGGAGCAGTTTATCTCCTAGCCAGCATAGAAGGTAGACATGTTTCTATATGCTTCTAAAGATCAGAGGTAGCTTGGAAGCTAGCAGGCTTCCTGTGGCAATGCTGAAGTGGTTGGGAATCACCTGTCTCTCAGAGGCAGCCTTGACATGTGAGTGTGAGCATCCCTCTGTCTCCCCTCTTCCCTGTAGTGAGATCTGGCTCTTCCTCTTTCCTGCCTGGCTTTCACAGGGAGAGCTGGCTAAGGCTGGCCTGGCCTCTGCCTAAGTCTAGCGCCCTCTGGTAGCAGCCAGTTCTTCTGAGTGGTAATTAGCTGGATGGGAATTTTCACAAGCACTTCCCCTGGGAACCATTTCACCAAAGAGTAACCCTGTTGTCTGGACCATACAGACCCATAAAGTCATCGCTAGCTGGGATTTCCATGTGACAAAGCAGCAACAGAAACCACTGCCTCTAGTCTTCCAGGGCCCAGAGAATAGAGCCCACATTGTGGAAGACTCTCCCAAGAGCCCTGGAAATTCCTCCTGGACTCCAGCATCCAAGGGCTGACATCTCATTCAGAACTGCTCTGCTTAAATCTAAACAACCTCACTGCTTCCTTGTATTTGAACCACTGTCCTGGATTATGTTTTGAGAAAGATCCTTTCACTTTTGTGCATGCCAGAGTTCATTAGTATTCCTTAGCATGAAAGGGGAAGTTTAACTCTTGGCATTTTAAGAAACCAGGCTGACAAAACTTACCTAGAGAGATATTTAAGAATTCAGAAACTAAGGTTGGAAGACTGCCACAAGGGCCAGCCTAGACTACAGAGCAAGACCCTGTCTCAAAGTCAGCCACACAAATATTCATACTTCTAATCAAATGAGCTTCCCACGACAAGTATTTAGCTGGGTCTAGATGACGGCAGTGTGTGCTGGCTGGCTTGGGGGGACAGAGGGGACTACGAGCTTCAAGGCCCTGGTCAGGTGCTCTAAGAGTGGGCATGGATTCGGTGTCCAAAGCCTTGGCACTGTCTAGTAAGTAGAGTGGGCCCTCAGGGGTGATGTTAAAAACCACAATGACATAGCACATACATAGTCTTGGGTACTCCCCTCCTCTGCCTCAAAGAACTGACAAGGGCCTAAACTGAGAGCAAGGGACGTGATCCATTGAGTGGCCTCCAGGATGTGTTTTAACCTTGGGAAGTTACTAATTTTCCAGGTGAAGCTAACAGAAGGGTTTCTGTTAATACACTGAACTCACACTTGAATGACAGCTACAACCCAGCATATGAAGAGGAAGAAACAAGCACATAATAAGCCAGGCAGCCTAGAAGCATTGTGGTAGAAACCAGCTGTGTGTGAATAAAAGAGACACCCAGCCCAGGACTGAGATGGGAAGCCACAGCAGACTCCTTAAGAAGAAGTAATCAAACTGTTCAAAAAACAAGCTCGTCTTAAGCCAGAAGCAATGGTGCATACCTGTAGTCACAGCATCAGGAGGCTGAAGTAAAAGAATTAAGAACTCAGGGACAGCCTCAACTACATAGAAGAATGTCTTTAAAGGACAGTTAAAAGGCACATTTTGGATGGAAAAAAAGATTCAAGATATGCAATTGGATGCAGACACCCAGGAGACAAGAGCTGCTGCTGCTTCTGCTGCTGCTCCTGCTTCTCCTCTCTCGCCCTCCTCCTCCTCTTCCTCCTCTTCCTCCTCTTCCTCTTCCTCCTTTTCTAAATAGTAAAACAACAACAAAACCCCTAGTGTCATCTCCCTGCAGGAATGTCTTGGTTTGCTTTTCATTCTTGAAACATTCTGGTAGCTAGGAGTTGGTGCAACAGGTAAAAACACTTGTATGCAAGCCAGACCTGAGTTCAGTCCCAGGATCCCACAGTGGAAGGGCAGAACTGACTCTCACAAGTTGTCCTCTGACTCCACACGTATACCCTCACACACATCATAACAGCAATAATAAACAAAATGAAAAGTTTTTAAAGTTCTGGCTATGAATGAAACATTGTGGGAGCAGAAATAGGAATGTGTTACAGGGGGTTGTTGCCCTAGTCCAGAGGGAAGGAGAGCAGTGAGATCCAGGAACTGTGACAGTAGGGTGGGAAGCAGGGTGGGCGTGGCTGATGTGGGGTTAGAACCTGTAGAAGCTGCTGAGACTGGAGAAGAAGGCAAACTCTGGACTCCTTAGCTGAGTAGATTACTGGGCCATTTCCCAGGCATGTGAAAAGAACTGGGCAGTCTAGACTCTAGGATTCTGCTTTAAAAATATGGCATGGTCTTAGGTCGTTGACCTACAATGGAATGTGATGTTTTAATCATTCTCAAACTTCCCACTGACCTGGGAACATGTGACAGATATGGCTCTGTAGACCCCCGCCCCCCAGACCTGATGAGCCAAAGCCAGGTGTAGAAGCTCCAGCCTCCCACAGTGCCAGGTGACCCCAGTACTGCCACCCAGCACAGGCCATCTAAGTGCTGGCCAGCTACTGCTTTGTTATGGATTTCCCATCTAGCCCCTCTATCCCTGTTCAAGAAACTACTAGGCGAATTCCCAGATAATGAGTTGAAAATAAAGTGAATGAGGGGGTCGTTACCTGGGCCAACACAGGCTGTGCTGCTGAGATGCTCTTCCCTAGACGGCAGGCACACCCTCAGAAGTGGAACACCTTAAAAGAGTGCTTTCCTGAGTGGCAGGAGTGGTCCCATAAATTAATGTTTTTCATACAGCCCAAGGCTCAGACATCTGTCTGAATGATCCAGTCCTCATAAATCGGAGGATTGGTTCTAGAGATCCCAAGAGCCCGGGCTTTCTAGAGAGATTTATAGCACTTCCCACTCATGTTGAGGCCAGGAAAAACATTGCAGCTCCCTCAGCACTTTTGGGGTTTGTTCCTGTGGGGATGGTGAGGGCAGGAGAGGTGTGCTGAGCCAACACCACTTTGAAAGAAAACCAGCCAGATTTGTTCTCCAAAACCTCAGAGAAAGCCCCGTGCCCTGCTGAGGGAATGAAGGCTATACCGTCCTCTGCTGAGGGCATGAAGGCTATACTGTCCTCTGCTGAGGGCGTGCCAGCTATGCCATCCTCTGCCCATCTCTCCCTGAGGAGCCTCTCAGGCTTGGCTTCTTCACCTCAGTGGATTCTGTGGTGTGGGAACTGGGCCAGAGTGGCTAGAGCTCACAGCCTATTCATGCCTGCCCTGGCCTCTGTGGCAACAGACCCAGATGTCCAGCACCAAAAGAACCCTGTGCTGAACCTGAGATGAGCTCATTGTCTCGCCCTTGTGGGCTCTTCTCCCGTAACTGATGTTAGTTATTTGAGCTGGCTGGGAAGAAGGGCTAATGAGAATAGTCCACTTGCAACCCAGGCTGGCAAATCTGTCTGACCAAACTTCAGGTTAACAGTATACTGATACTAATAATTTTATCAGTGCCTGCTTGCCAAGGAAGATGTAAAAAAAATAAAAATTTATACCAACTTTCTGGAAGCTCAAAGCAAGCAGCCAAGACTAATGCCTATTGAGAATGGTGGTCCAGGGATGGGTCAGAGAAAATGGCTGCCCTCCACCAGATGGGAGTGTGGCTACAGAGAAGCATATATACCCAGCCTAAGATCCGAGTGTGCTGTCGCTGCCAAATGAAGCGGCAGTCACAGCTCCTTAGGAATGAGTCCTTTAGTGGGGGAAAGGGAACATGGGTCTGGGGAGTAAGAATGGAAGCTAGAGAGCAGAAAAGGCTGGGTAGACATGTGGCTTCTCCTGTAGTGCCAGGCCAGCTGCAAATACCAGTGATGTGGTGCACAGCAGAGGGACCGTGTGTCCCAACCATGCACAGAGCCATAAAGACCTTACCTGCCATGCTAAGAAAGTTTCATTTAGTAGAGTTGATGGAGAGAGAGGAGTCCATTGTAAATAAGAGAAGAAAGTCAGTCAAAGAATGGCTCTGATTCTGGACTGTGCTGTCTCAGGAAATGTTAGATTACAGCAAGAAGGGAGATGGATGGGTCTAAGGGTGTAGGGCCTGGGGCCTGCTCAGTTATGAGGGCGAGGACACCCCCCAATCCTACCCCCATCCCCACCCCAACCCCATAGGAAACAGATTTGACTTTCTTGATGAAGTTTCTGGTGTTGGAAGGGAAGTGACTTGATGTGGAAGGATTTTCAGCGTTGTTATGCGGAACACACAGATCCCTCCTAGTGAGAGAAAGGAGCCCAGTCCTCCATATAAGTAAACCTTGTAGACACTGGAATGTTTATGTTTGGCCTAAAATGGCTCTGGCTTTTTACACAGCTGTAAAGTGTATTTAACTCCCGAATATAAAGCACTTCTTGACTACTGTTTCATAGCTTCATAAACCGAGGCTCCGCATGGAGGTGCTTAGCTGTTGTCATCCCTATCTTTTTACGCAAGTCTGTTTCCTGATATTGTTATTCCAGTGGAAAAAAAACAAACCCAGTATAAACTACCTTTTTTACAAGCAGCCATAAGAAGGCCCAAAGACAATAAGGAGCCTCTGCATTTATATTTTTAACCTAAGATTACAGAGCTAACTAGCAAGGAAGCAAAGTTGCTTTAATTATGAATGTTTTTCATTGTGGTCGGGAGTGTAAGGCAGTAACAGATGTTCGTTTTCCCAGCTCAACTGTTTTTAATTCCTTCTCAAACATGGAGAGAGAAATCTTTAAACATTTGCCAAAGTTCAATTAACATGCCTGGCTGATGGTGGAAAGGCACTACTTTGTTTCCCTTCGGCCGTCTACCTGCCCTGGCTGCCCGTGCCACAGAGCACAGGGCTAGGGTCCAGCTGGCATGGGGTTTATGACCACACAGTTAATTTGCAGAGAAAGCCTCTGGCGGGGAGGGATCTGCTCTCCATTTTATATATTTACCTATTTACCTTTTTCGGTTATAAATAAAATTACACCATAAAACATTGTGGCGTAATGGCAGGAAGCCCAGTGCACGTTGTTGTTACTCTGCAAGTCCTTAATGGTTTGTTTTCTGTGTGTGCAGTCGTAGAAATCATGTGGAAGAATATGTTTATGGCTGAAGCTGTGTGACTTGGTTTATCATGGTTTTCCTGTGTCGTGTGGGACAGATGGCTGTTCATTATTGAAAGGCCCTTTTCTATGGGGACAGGATTCTAAGGGGGAAGAGTTAATTTAAGAATATCCAGTGACGTCCAGACCTACTGTGGCTGTAAAGTCTCACCAGCAAGGTGGGCAGTGTGGTTGTAACAGTTTGCCCCATCACCCCCGACACACTTTCTCTGAGTATTTAGTGAGTCCAGTTGTACAGAGAAGAAGCAAAAGTTAAATGATAGGTGACAGCCGAGAGAGACAGCCACACACACAGAGAGGTAATTCAGTCAGTCCACTAAGAGAGAATAAATGCTATCTACCCTAACCATGAACTTCTAAGCCTAGAATCCACCCCCAAAATTATTGGAACCGTGATATAATTAGCATTTGGGGTTTAGCTTTCTAAACTGTCATTTTTTTAAAAATGAAATCCTAGAAAAACCTTCTCCTGGATGTTGAAACCGACAGGATGCCCCTGAGGTTGACAGAAGGAAGCATGAGCCACTTGGCCTGTGCTGGGTCTCCACCAAGATCTCCAGAGGAGCTGTCATTGATCCTCACTAAGATGCTGAAAAATCTAAAGCATCTCTATATAATCTCTGACACTCAGCTTGTCTCTTGGAAAATCTGTTCCTAAATTACAACCTAAGGGGCTCGCAAAGGGTGGTTGGTTTACCTTGAGGCAAATGGAACATTCTCCTTATGGTGCAAGAAAAAAACATGAGAAGGAACAGCCACTAGACCAAAGTTGAGGACGACAGATGTCCTATAGGTGTCAACTAGGATGCCTCTGCCTCCCTAAGGGTGATCTGGGTGTGTCTGAGCTAGGTTGGTTTGAATATATGGATCATTTATGCTTAGCACTGGTCACAGATCAATGAGCAAGAGGGAAGGATAGGGCAGTACTGATGGCTCAGTGGTGTGAGCACTTAGAAATGACACCTCTTGCCTTTTGATTTCCTTAGGGTCAAAAAAGACCTCCAGATGAAGATCAAGGGTTCTGGGGGATGTGGCATCCCTGTTCTCCATGGAGTCAGGAGGCTCTCCTGCATTTGCAAGGCTTGCTGGGGCTATATGAGTGCAGCTCAAGCTCATGTGGAAGCATTGCTAACTCTGCCACAGATTTTGAAAGGAATCACTCACTATCTGAATGTCAGATTCAGAAAATGGAGTGGGTAGTTGTCTAGGTAAACAGAGTCCAGAGGACAGGATATGGTGGTGAGAGTCTGCAGCCTGGCTGTGGATTCTGCTTTTCTGTTTGTTTGATGTAGGAAGCTAAATGGCAGGACATTGGAGGTGTTTTGACAGCCTACTGCCAACTTCTGCCCCAGCCTAGACCTTTGCTATGTATCACAATGGCATGATTGCTAAGGACAGTTCCCTTCACCAGGCCTTGTCTTGTCTTCTGTAGGACAGAAGGTAGGTAGATCCTCAGGTCCCCTGCCCATCATTCTGTGCTGTGATGTCACCAAAGAAGGAAGCGTGGGTGTTTTAACTCTATACCCCAATCTTTAGGAAGATCTAACCAAGGGAATCACTAGACTCATAGGTGTGTAGCAGAGAAACATAAAACAGAATCCAGATCTCTTGGAACTTAAAACTGATCTAGAAGATACACATGGAAGGCTGCTCTGTGGTCAGAGGTGACTAGGCTGCAGAGAGTGGAAAGGAGCTGGGGGGTCTTCACCTTCAGAGTCCCAGGAGAGAGAGCTACATCAAAGGATTTTTAGTGTGGTCAGGAGGGTAGTACCAGAAAAAGGTGTCCAAGAAGACTGAGACACCAAAATTTAAACCAAATTTGCATGGAAGATTTGACTTGATAGCACGTTCCTAACTCCAAGGTGGTTGGAAGTTGCAGGGGGGCATTAAAGTGACTCCTGCGTTGCTGGGTTTCTATTGTGTTGCTCCTGGACAAAGGCTCCTTCCTACCCTAGGATGATGGTGGTGGGTGGGTATCTTCCTGGCCTGCCCTCTCCTTGTGCAATTCCCAGAAAAAGGCAAAAGCAGCCCTCAGGTCTTCCGTGGGATTGTCACACAGGGAAGTGGCCCCATAGAAGCATGGGTCAAGCTGTTATCTGTCTTATAAACAAGGAGAGGAAGCAGGGTGGGAGAGCAAGGCACAGCTGCCATGTTTCCACCTCTAATTTGGTGCCAGTGGGACCAGCTGTCCCAGGTCACTGAAGAATCTGACCTGGCCTTGTCCCTTTGTATGAAAGAAATTCCATGCAAGCTAGCTGCAGAACTTGGAGCAGGGCAGGATTTAAGCACTGGTGACTTTGGAGTTCTTCTTGTAAATATGTCATTCATCCCATTTCCACATAAGCCTTTGGGTGGTTGATGGGGCTTCCCTTATTTTTATTGTCACTTGCTTGGGGACTGATGGGTGCAGTTTATCAGGCCACAGCTCTTCCTGTTTACTGCTTTTAATAGAAGTCTAATAATAAACACTTAGACTGTCAGACCCTGGGAAATTTGCTACTTATCTTCATGTGGCATTGATGTGGCAGCCTCTGTCTGCTGGGCTATTTTTAACAAACTGAGAAGCCATAGCCTGAGAATGCAGAATTTGCCATCCACAGTGACCCTGAGAGGATGAAGTGAGGGCAGAAGGGAGAAAAGGCCCAGCCTCCCTGTTCTGAAGAAGAAAGGGTGCTACTGCCCACTTGGGTCTATACTGGCCCCCAGCCGTCTGCCGCATCTAACTGCTGTGACCACTGCCAGCTGGCATTGTACAGTTCCTTTTCCAGGAGCTGTAGTTGGGCTTGGTGGACATCATCGGGCTCCTGCGATCCATAGTGGAAAGATCCCTGTTCTGATCCACGGGCTGTCTCATCAGAGCCGATGGTTCTATGCCGTAGCTACTGCAGCATCACCCAAGTCACTTTTGAAATCACCTGAGCCCCCATGTGAAGGAATACAGCCTTCTAAGAAGTAGCCCCTATATCTCACAATTGCTGTAGAGCACATACCATGGTTGTCTTAGTTAGGGTTTTACTGCTGTGAAAAGATACCATGACCAAAGCAACTCTTAAAAAGAACATTTAATTGGGACTGGCTTACAGGTTCAGAGGTTCAGCCAGTTATCATCAAGGCAGGAGCATGACAGCGTCCAGGCAGGCATGGTACAAGAGTTGCTGAGAGTTCTACATCTTCCTTTGAAGGCTGCTAGCAGAATACTGGCTTCCAGGCAGCTAGGAGAAGGGTTTTAAAGCCCACACCCATAGTGACAAATCTACTCCAACAGGGCCATACCTTCAAATAGTGCCACTCCCTAGGCAGAGCATACACAAACTATCACAATGGTGGTTTGGACCGAGGGAGATGATGGAGCCAGATGGCCATGTTGGAGTAAGTCTTTCTCCGAGGATTTGACTAAGATGGTCACACCAGGACAGATGGCTCCAGAGGCATCATCAGGTAGCAGGATTCAAGCAAGCTCCAGCTTGAGCAAGCACAGGTAAGGACCTGGAGCAGGAGAGTGGGTGTCAATAGGATCAAGTCCTGTGGCAGAGACTCCACAGCAGAAAAGCAGCCTGTTCCTGGTTGCCCAAGTCCCAGCTGTGCCCATGTTCTTGGAGTCAATCAACTGTGTCACCCACTGGGGCTCCCATTGTCTGTAGATTTTAAAAACAGTTTAAAAAAACAAAAAAACAAACAAACAAAAAAAAAACCAGCATCTGCCATCCCACTTGACTTAGTTTGAGAAATCTATGGGGCTTCCCAGTGAAAACACTAGCTGCGGGTGCTGAGGGTCTGAGCACCGAGTCACTCAGCAAATCCTTGGGTATGGAATCCACCGCAAGAGGAGAAAGTGGCAAAGAAAATTGGTGAGCTGCCCAAGGCCATAGAGCTGAATCTGTAATAAAGCCAGCCTTAGAAGTCTGGGTTTTAGACCCCAAAGAAACAGAAACACCAAGCAAAAGTATCTTCAGTCCCTGGGCAGTCTTCCTGAGACCCCAGCCTTCTGACCTGTCCTGACATCAGAGGTGCTTTGCAAATAAAGGCTGTGCATGGGCGGGGCTGCTGAGGCCTCTGCCTATTGGCAGCCATATCATGGCGCCTGTTGTAAGCTGCCCTTGCCTGTAGAGCACACTTCAGCAGGCTCTCGAGTGGGAAATTCTTGCCCTTCCATTTCTACCAGTCACTGTTTCACAGTCTGTCATCCTTGTGACATTTGACAGAAACGCAGCCCGGCTGATCAGGAAGCCTGCCTGGTACATGCAGTGTATAAAACAACATCACTGGTGCTGTTAGGAAGCCAAATAGGCTTCTTAAACATCAGAAGTACTCTCATAAAACCCATTTTTCATGCAGCACAGGCTGTAGTTTCCACATGGGACAAAGTGTGAAACTCAGCTTTTATGGGAGCACTCAGATCGGCATGAACTTGCAGTGACTCTCACGACATTACTCCCTAGAGAAGCAACTTATTTCTGTTGTGGCACATTTTCATGTCCTGGGCTCTGTCTGGGGAGAGGCAACTACCCCTTTGCAGTAGAAACTGTGCTTACTTGCTGACAGGCTCTAATTACCTCTCCTTCTGGCCCCTGCAGTTCTTTCTGTCACCCTCCCTTCCCAGACCCATTGTGAGCTTTCTCTCAGTGTAGCCTAATATTGGACTAGCTTAGAGGTGAATCCACCAAATGTTTCATAATTAGAAAGGACAACCCTATAGCAAGCTTTGGCCAGAGGGTTAGGACTGCAGAGAAAAGACAGCCCCAGCGGTGTGCAGTGCTCAGACTTGCAGTCATTCAGAGTGAGCCTTCAGGCTGGGGATGGTAGCCCAGGCCTTAATCTCAGCACTTGAAAGGTAGAGGCAGGAATATCAGTTCAGGGTCATTCTCCACTGCACAGTGAGTTCAGGGCCAGCTTGGGCTACATTTTACCTTTAAAAAAATAATCCCTCTTCTTAACTCTGGTGTACTTCTGTCCTTCCATGCTTCACGGTGAGGTAGTGAACTGTGTCCCAAGGCCTGCAGCCCTCAGCAGAGAGATGACGGTGTATCTTTCTTACTAACAGATCTCCAACAGTGAATGAATTAGTGAAAATATAACCCTAAATGTAATATATCTATAATTATATATCTATAATAATTTAATATAATGTAACAGAATCCTAAATCGGCATTATATTTGTCAAAAGCATTCCATATTAGCATCCTAATCTCCTCTATTAGAAAAGTAACCCATATCTCATGCATCTCTATTTATTTCGGGGAGATAATGCTAATCAAATTTCACACACACATATGCATGCACACACAGATTTGAGGTACTAGATGGTCATTTATGTTAGACAAATACTTTTCTACTGAACTATATCCCCAGGCTCTTAACGAGACCATTTCTTCTAAGCTTTGTGGGTCATTTGTCATTTCTTTCAAGCCTGGTGCTTTTTAAATATTGCTGAAAACAGTAATGCTCACAGCACTGATACAATACAGAATTGTGTGGCAGATATAAACTGAACACTTCATATACAATACATCTCCAGGCTTCACAGCAGCCCTGGGAGCTTAGCCTTAGCATTATGTCCAATGTCCAGTGAGGAAAGGGAGGTCGAAAAAGGTAGAGTATCAGGGCTGAGGCTACCACATAGTGGCGAGAGCCCAAACTTCACCCCGGCTATTCCTGAGGCCCTGTGCCCAGCTCCCATACTGTGGTTTGGTTTTTGCAGTATTGCAGTAGTGCTAACCTGGTTTCACAGAAGGGTGTGTGTGTGCGTGCGTGTGTGTGTGCGCGTGCGTGTGTGTGTGTGCGTGTGTGCACACGCACACACATGTGCCTCTGTGTATGTGGGTAGTGTGTCTGTGTTTGTGCACATGTGCTCTTCCCCCCTGTGTATATCCTGGCACATTTCAATCCCTAATATCATCCTTTATTCTGTCATATACAACTCTAGTGTCTCTTTAACTAAGCACTGTTACCAAATACTTAAGTGGACTATCATGGCATACCATCCTTCAGTGCTGGCAGGCTCCGCATGGATTTCCTTTTGTCTTCAAGCATGAGCTGAAGGCACAAGATCGGTCCTTCTGGAAGTCATTGTGTACACACACACACACACACACACACACACACACACACACATCCGAACTTTGAGCATGGGAAGGTGATGGAGGAATCCGCTGGTACATTTGTGTTCACCCACACCCTCCTCCCAGTAAGGCCCCGGCTCCTTTGCTGTACTGTGCAGTTCTCTGGGTCTGGAACATACTGTCCCCATGAATCATCTCACCCTTCATGGCATAACCTGGCAGGCCAGCCCTGTCTTTCAGGCCGTAAGACTGGAAACTGTATTAGAGAGAGAACCCATATATCCCAACAGCTTGGGGACATAACAAATAAAGGATCCTAGTTCCCTGAGGAATTTTTCTCTTCCTTTAGTACTGGGGACTAATTTAGGGCTTTTATGCATGCAAAGCAGGCGCACTCTCGTCTGAACTACCAGCCAGCCCTCTTCTCACTTTGGATTTATTTTGTTTTTAATCATATGTTGGTTGGTGAAGGGTATGTGCGCATGCGTGCAGATGCCCACAGACACCAGAGGCATCAAATGCCCCTGCAGCTGAAGTTAAAGGCAGTCGTGAGCCACCAGATGCCCACAGACACCAGAGGCATCAAATGCCCCTGCAGCTGAAGTTAAAGGCAGTCGTGAGCCACCAGATATGGGTTCTGGGAATCAAATTCAGGTCCTCTGGAAGAGCAATAAGTGCTCTGAACTGCTGAGCCATCTTTCCAGTGGTTTTTGTGTTTAAGACGTGGTCCAGCTAAGCTGCCCAGCCAGGCCTTGAACCTATGATCTTCCTGCCTCGGTCTCCTGAGTAGCTATGATTATAGGTCTGTGCCATCATCCCTGGCTGTGTGACTTGCTGCTTAAAACCATTCCCAGAGAACAAGACAGACTCTGGAGACCATATGGAGAGTGTGGACGTCCTAGAGGCAGCTTTTGGGTGTGACTGTCAGCGCCATTCACCCTCCACCTTCCTAAACCGGGAGGGCATGATGGCCGCAGCTCACTTCCCAGCATGCTAACTCTGCTCCCTCTCCTTTCTCCTCCTTGCCTTAACTCATGTGGTGGCTGTTGATGTTCTCCGACTAATTAAGAAAGATGTTCTATGAACTGAGGTACTGGTGGTCAGAAGTGGCTTCAAGGATTTGAACTTTCATGAAGGAAAATGT
The DNA here is from genome assembly GCA_019843965.1 of Rhynchomys soricoides. Lineage (NCBI taxonomy): Eukaryota > Metazoa > Chordata > Mammalia > Rodentia > Muridae > Rhynchomys > Rhynchomys soricoides. Next base: position 701,874 of record JADRCH010000110.1, read on the forward strand.
GTTCTGCATTAAGACACACAAGCACATGCCTAGAGCAGTTTCCTACATACACATATGCCTGTGCCTTTCTGTCATTCCTGTCATTTTGTAAATGTCAGTCATGCCTGTCACTTGCAAATACTGCTGGAGTGGCCATGGCTCAGGGACATTTCATACAGCTCTCTCACATGTCCTTAACAGCAGCTAGGAAACCAAGGAGAAAAGACACCAACAAGCCCCACTGTGAATCAGTGGGCGTCTGGAGGCCAGTCCTAGATAGGCAACGTGGTGTCATCTCTCATGACCTAACATTACTTAAAGGGATATGAAATTTTAGACATGGGACAGGACATCCATCACATGTGGGAGGGATAAAGGAGACAGTATTTTCTTATCTTATCTGGACCCTTCCTTTCTCCTGACTGAGGGTGGAAAACTAAGACGCAGCACCGAGTACTGCACTGGGAGGCGCTGGACTCCTGGAGACTCCTGCTGGTGACAGTAATGGAAACCAGACTTCCAGCCCAGAGCCCAGCCAGTTTGACTCTTGGGTGAGAGGAAAGCAGGGAAGCCTGCTGTGAAGTCTTCAGAGGAAGGGAAGGATAACAAGGCACAGTAATGAGGCTTCATGCGAAAAGGACTGGTTTCCTTCCTTCCTTCCTTCCTTCCTTTCTTTCTTTGGTCATTTGGTTGGTTGATTGTTTGGTTGGTTGGTTGGTTGATTGGTTGGTTGGTTGGTTGGTTGGTTGGTTGGTTGGTTTTATTTTCCAGGCATGCCATTGTTGCTGTTTCCCATCTTTTTCTGAGAGCATGGCCACTTGTATACAGTATCTTACTGTTGCATCATGAGACAGCTTCAAAGTCTGTTTCCCATTTTCACACGTGGGTTTGAATAGCCTTGATCTTCATCTCACATTAAACCTGGAGCCTTGAACCATGGTGACAACCATCCTTCCCACTCCGCTACTGGAGGACGAAGATGAAGTTCTTAGCTTTCTCCATCAGTCCTTAGTGCTTAGGACCCTATCTGGGTAGCTGGGTGGCACCGTGGCTGTGGTCCCTTTGCACAGCTGTGGAGTAGATGGTGTTTCTTTTAGGAACTCTACTGCTCAGCTGTCTTACAAAGTCGTGATTTTGTTTCCTTTGCCACAAACAAGCACCAAGGACTGTGGCAGGGAGCTGACCTGTGTTCCATTGCCACTGAGCCCATGAGTCTCGGATCCCTGTCTGCCTTCCCTTGCCTTCCTCACTTGCCTTGGACTTGTGCTGCTTCCCCCCCCCCCCCCCCCAAGGAACAGCACTGCCAGGGCCTAGTGTTGAAAGGCCTGATTTTTTGCGCGTTTTCTCTGCCTATTTATTTATTTATTTATTTATTTATTTATATAGCACACCTATTGTTGCCTACTGTGTGCAAGCTCTTGTAAGTACCTCCAGGAATTCAGCTTTTATTGTAAGTAGAAATGAAAACAGAAAAGTCGAAAACACCTGTTAGCAGTCAGATATACTGTAAGGGAACACTAGGATGCCCAGATTGTACCTGCAGGACAGTGGTTTCTGTGGACAGGCCATCAAAGTAGACTTCATGGCAGAGGTGATTCTGGGCTAAAATGAGCTGAAAGCTAGGTGAGCATCTACCCATGAGAGAAGACGGGAGAAAAGCACTCTCTGAGGGAGGCCAGCTGGTATTTCACAGACACAAGGTAAGTGTCATCACTGTGACTGCAGTGGACAGTGACTTGGTGGACAAGAAGAAGCTTAAGTGGCCATAGGCAGAGGAGATAAAACATTAGTTTAAAATAACAAAGCACTGACTAATGTGCTTTAAATGTTTAAAATGAACTCACACCATCCAGTGGGCAGCTCAGCTACAGAGACTCCTTCTTGCTTATGCAGAACCTTTTGACATCCCTGGCACCTGTCTAGGTCTTGGTCCCTCCCATCGAAGCAGAAGTGATCCAAGGTAGTTAGAAATGTAGTCCCAGGGCTCCAAGAGTTTCCATTATGCACGGCAGGTTGCTTATACACGTGCTCCTGAAATGATAGGGAAGTTCCTGCACCAGCTGGAGAGACCTAGAACTGGAGCTGGGAGAGTAGGGACCAGAGGAGCTCTAAATCAAACTCATTCTCACAATGACCTAGAGGACCCAGGAGCTGGAGCAGTGTGAGGTTATCATAGAGGACCCCGGAGCTGGAGCAGTGTGAGGTTATCATACATGCTGTATCGTGGAGATAGGATTTCTAACATTCAGTGACTGTGGTGAGAGCCATGCAACACCATGAATACACCAGAACCATTGGCATCTGTATGGCCAGGAATGGGCAGCGTGTGAACTGTATCTCAGTAAAGATCCTAGATCTTTGCCAATGACACCCCTGAATGCAGGAGTCTAAGTAAAAATGATTCTACAACAGGCAGCAACTTCTCACAGCCCTTAACAGATGCAGGAGGTGAGTTCTCAGGGATACTGAGCCCCAGGCACCAAGCAGAGCCCAGGGGCTGGGGCTGGTTCTCGGGATGTAATAATAAATGCAGAGCCATCCCAAGTGGCAAGAGTAAAGCTCCCCACCCAGCAGTGCTGGCAGGTGGCTTCATATCACTGGGATGAGCAGACCCAAGACAAAAGGCCTACAGGTGCCACCTAGTTCAGGACAAGTCACCCTGGGCAGCTGCACTAATACCTCACCCTAGTGTATAAATAGGCACATGGGGATGGGTTCCAGTACAACAGTGTCAGCCATCGGATCCCAGACAGCAGCAAAACAGAGCACACAGGACAAACGGACTCTTCAGCTCCTGAGGGAGATGAGACCACTTCATGAAAAAGACCCCAAAGGAGCAAGACACCGTGACCAAGATGACTCTTATAAGAGAAATCATTTAATTGGGGGCTTGCCACAGTTTCATAGTGTTAGTCCATGATCATTAGTGGGAAGTAGACAGGCAAGATGCTAGAGCAATCAACTGAGAGCTTTACATCCTGATCTATGGGCAGCAGGCAAAGACAGACAGACAGACAGACACACACACACACACACACACACACACACACACTGACTGACTCTGGGCCTGGTGTGGGTTTGACCCACTTCCAACGGCACACCTCCTCCCAAAAGGCCACTGAAATAAGGCCTGTGGGGGTCATTATCATTCAAACCACCACAGGCTCTTAGAAACCTGTGCCTCCTAACCCTTCCCCGCAGTGTCACTACCTGGTGAATGAGCAACCTGTGCCTCCTAACCCTTCCCCGCAGTGTCACTAACTGGTGAATGAGCATTCAAACATGATCCGATGGAGAACATTCTCAATGCAAAATGCATTTAGTCCAACTTGAAAAGTCTCCATATTCTTTCAGAAAATATACAATACCATTCCAAAAAGGAATAAACGGGACATGGTGAGAACATATTGGACCAAAGCAAAACCAGCAGAGCAAACTTCAATCCTTCTATATTTATTTCTGATGGCAAAAGATGTAAATGGCTTTCCCCTTCCAGCTTTGCTGAGTACAGCTCAGAACTCTCTCTTGGGCTGGTTCTATACCTAGTCTGCCACTGTATTTGGCAGATCCCATGACTCTGGCATCACCAACATAGAGTGTCTCCGGTACAAACTTGGCTTCACCTTCACAGCTTCATGAATTGGCTCTCCAGACGTCCATGCATGGACTCCCTGCCACACACCTGGCCTTCATGGCTTTCTTTATTCATGGAGGAAGATTCCATAATCCCTGTATTCTGCCCCACTTAAAGTGTTCAAAGTCCTTCATATTCCTCTATGAACATTATAGTCAGCCTTATCACAGGCATACCTCAGCCCCTGATACAACTTTCTGTCTTGTTACTATTCTTATAAAGAGACACCATGATCAAGGCAATTGCCATAAAAGAAAGCATATAATTGGTAGATCCCCTATAGTTTTGGAGGGTTAGCCCATGACAGTTCTGGTGGGAAGCAAATAGGCATGGCACTAGAGCAGTAGCTGAGAGTTTTACATCCTGATCTGCAGGCAGCAAATAGAGAGAGGAACCGTGCCTAGTGCGGGCTTTTGAAACCTCCAACCCACTCACAGTGACATCCCTCCTCCAGCAAGGTCACATCTTATTGGAGCAAGGCCATGCCTACTTCTTCAAGGCCACAACTCCTAATCCTTCCCAAATAGTTCCACTAACTGGTCTGGTGACTAAACATTCAAACATATGGGCCTATGGGGGTCATTATCATTCAAACCACCACAGGCTCTTAGAAAATAAAACATGTAGCAGTGGAAATTCACCTCTGTAGAAACAAATTATAGAATAAATCTCTGGGGGCAGGGATTAGAATCAGATTTTAAAAGCAAAAGTGAGATGGCTCAGCAAGTAAGACTGCTGGCTGTACCGGCCTGGCGATCAGGTTCAATCCCTGGAACCCACAGAAACAGAAAGCTGAATGTGGCAGCACACAGATGTAACTCCAGCACTTCGGCAAGATCTGAGAGACAGGAGAATCACCTAGAAGCTCACAGTGGGTAGAGTGTCAGAAACCAGAGAGAGGGTCTCAAGGTGAACAGAGTAAACTGACTCCCACGAGTTGTACTCTGATCCCCACACATGTGCTGCAATACACATGGCATGTACACACCATTACACACACACAAAAAATAAACCCAGAAGTGAACACTGCACAGAGCAGCCTTGGGCTCATACCCAGTGCCACAGCAACTAACAGAGGATTGATTTTTTTTTTTTTTTTAAAAAAAAAAAGGGGGGGTGGGGGAGAGCAGTGAAAAGAACATTAGTTCTCCAAGCACGCAGGCCAGAGTTCAAGACCCCAGTACCCACGTAAAAAGGTGGATGTTCATGCCTATAACCTCAGCTAGGAACAGTGGCCAGTAGATCCTGGGAGCTTTATGGCCAGCCAGCCTAGCCAAAGCACCATGTTCCTGGTTCAGTGAGGAGCCCTGTGTTAAAAGAATATGGCCAAGAGCAGTAGAGGAACACAGCCAGCATCTCCACACACACATGGGCAGAACAACACACACAATGGGAGGGAGAAAATTTGACTAAAGAGTTTCTAGGGAGAAGAAAGACAGAAAACCTTGAGGAAGGGGTTTACATGGTGGGAGACACAAAGGGCTGTCCAGGTCAGGGTGAAGCCAAACCCCAGGGAGAAACCACCAAAGCCTGGCCTGCAAGGGCATGGCTGGGTCGGGATTAGAACAAGAGTAGGGTGACTTAAGATGAACAGCAACAAAGCCAGGAGAGAGGTGGTGAGGTGAGAGTTCTGTTGGAGACTGGCGGCACTGAACCCATGAAAGTAGTGTCTGGCTAGCAGGAGACATAGGCCCTGGCGTCAGACCATAGGCACCTCCTCTGGTCTGCCACAGAGGAGCAGTGTGACCTCCATAAGTCCTCCTGCTTCGCAGTGTAAAGTCATATGAAGGGAGTTTTACCAGATGTGGTTGTCCATACCTGTGATCTCGGCACTCAGGAGGCTGAGGCAGGAGGATCACATGTTCAAGGCGAAGCTGAGCTACATAGTAAGAACCTGTCTCAAAAATAAATTAAATAAAAAGTATTGTTTATGAAATAAACAAACCTTGATAGACATACTCTCAAGAGTCCAAACCAGGAAGTAAAGCAAGGTTGCCTTCATTTTTTCCCGGTTGCCCTGACCACCTGAGCCACCATGTTTTGCTGGCCTGCCTGCCTACCTGCTTCTCTCCTAGCCGCCCCCTCTCTGCCCCATCTAAAGTTATTTTATATGGCTTATTTTAGAGGATTGATTTGGCACAGCCTCACACTAGCCCTGGAACTCCTCCCCCTCAGCCTCCTGTACCAAGAACACTTCAGGAGTTCTGGTGTACCTCAGCCAGCCTCCTCCTCCACTTATGTCCTGCAGGGTCTCACAACCCCAGGATAGCCACAGCTAAGCATGGCACCTCGCTTGTCACACATAGGTTTGTTCGATAGGCACTATGATCATTTTTTGACTTGCCTGTCTTAAAAATATTTTCTTTGTTGTTTTAAGTTAATGTTTACTTTTCGAATGCTTATTTTCCTTGTATAGGTGTTTTGCCTGTACTTCTTGCATGCAGTGCCTCTTGCATGCATTGCCTGCAGAGGCAGGAAGGGGGCTCCAGAACCCCTGGAACTTGCCGTGTAGATGCTGGAAATTGAACCTAGATTCTCTAGAAGAGCAGCCAGTGCTCTTAAGCATCTCTCCAGCCCCTTTAAAATATTTTAAAGCTTAAGAGGAAAGCTGATAGAATTTTGTTGGAATTTATAGAATTTGACTGTTATCAGCACTTACAGATGAATATTTTACTTCAGAAATACATTCTGGCTTAGTTATTTGATAGTTTTTGCTATTTAAAATATTTGTTAAGTAGATCTATAGGTAGAAAAACTTAGCAGTAAACAAGTACAAGTAATTCTTAAATTTTCTTTTTTAAAAAAAAAGAAAAGAAAAGTAAGGTTTTCTGGGTATGGCAGCTTGTGCCTCTAATCCTAGTGCAGGAAGTGAATTCAAAGCCAGCCTGCTCTGAATAATGACCTCTGCGCTAGCCAGGGCTACATAGTGAAGCTCCATTACAAAAGCAAAACAGCCAGGGCTGGGGAGATGGACCCAGGTTCAGGTCCAAGAACCCACAGCAGATGGCTCATAACTGCCTGTAACCCCAGTGCCAGGAGTTTCACATCCCTCTCGGCCTCTGAGGGCATCACACTCTGGTGCTTGCACCCACATGCAGACACACAACTACACAAAAATAAAAATAAGTCTTTAAATTTTTCCACCAAATGAGCAAACACAAAAAAAACAGAGCTTGCCTGAATGTGGTAGAGCTAGTCTACCATAGCAGCACTCAAGGAATGAAGCCATGAGTTCAAAGCCAGCCTGGGCTACCTAGCAAGATCTTTTGTTTCTGCTTTGTTTGCTTGTTTGTTTGTTTGTTTGAAGTTGGGGTTAGAGTGGTGGTTCAGTGGTTAGGGATATACACTACCCATGCAGACAACCTGAGTTCTCTTCCCAGTACCCACACTGGAAAGCTCCAGGGGGATCTGCCATCCTCCTCTTGGGCCCTGCAGGTACCCCCTCATATGCACATACTGACACACAGACATTCACTTCTACATATGATTTAAAAAATAAAATAAATCCTTAAAAACAAGAGACTTGCTGTGTAGTCGGCACCAGAGTTCAGATCCTAGCACACGACAAGCTCGACATCTCCACCGTTACCAAGAGAGATGAAGACAGGATGGTTGCTGGGGATGGGCAGTGATATCCCATAATGAGCTGAGCCTAGGAGTAAGAAGGTGAAGAATTTTCCAGGAGCAGCACATGGTCCTGGAGGAGCCACTGATGTCCCTCATTGTCATCATCCATCCCCAGTAGGTGTGGACTGTTGTCTCAGCTCAGGTGAAGCACCCATTGCTGATAAGCTAATTGATAGTAGACCCATGGTTGGCAGAGGTATCCAGCTGATATGTCTGAACTATTTCATCAGTTACCACTGCTGCTTGAATATTAATGACCCTAGCAATAAAAACATGGCATGTGGGTGTTCTGGGAAGGCTGGCTTGTTTATCCAGATGTCACAAGTGCGTTTAGAACCGCAAAGGAGGAGTAGCAATAAATGGCTGCTCAGGGAAGTGAGAGAAGAGAGTGGAGGAGAACGGGCAAGGGCAGAGATGACCCTTGTGGCCCATGGCAACAAGTGGCAGAAACAGCAGGGCTTGTGGACAGTGACCTGGGGTCTGCCCAGATGGCAGCTGTGAACAGGTGTGTGCAGTTAGGGGAATACCTTGATAGTTTTCTCATGTGAGTCACAAAACTGCTTTCTTTTAAGACTGTTGCCGACCACCTGTGGGAGTGTCTAGGCTGTCCCTCGGAGTGTGACAGAGTGTCTAGGCTGTCCCTTGGAGTGTGACAGTTTCTAGACTGTCCCACGGAGTGTGACGACTTTTTCTACTAGCTCCACTTATTTTCCTGGAAATACATTCCCTGGAAATGTTGTCTGAGCAACCAAGGTCCAACCCTTCCCAATTCCCATGGCCTGCTCTGTGCCTCTGTGGCGGGGAATGTGAAACCAGGGGTATAAAGGTGGAAAATTCATCCCCAGAAAGACGAGAGCCGCTGGTTTTTCCATGCAGCATAGCAGGTTAAATTACGTATCTTGTGGAAACATTAATGACCATCATGTTCACACTGCTGAATTCTTGTCTAAGACACTCAAAGAAATGTCACTTGCCTCGGCTCACAGAGCTTGTCAAGGGCAGCATATGGACTCAGCCTGTGCCCCAGCCTGGACTCTTCCTTCGCTGGGGATAGGAGACAGGGACACTGTCCACCAGCATTGAGCCAGTGCAGACAGGGCCTGGCTTCTGTGGATTCCTTCCTGCCTTTTCTTTGTTTATCATGATGGTATGGGTGACGGGAGGTGTCTGCATGCAAGTACAGTACATAGGTTGATAGGGTACATTATCCCCGGACCCCCTCCCCTCCCCCCTTTCTTAGTTCCTGAACTGACTTTGTTGTTGTTGTTTATTTGTTTTTATTTATTTGTTTTTGAGATAGGTTCTTACTATGTGGCTCTGGCTGACCTGGAATTCACTATGTAGACCAGGCTGGCCTTGAACTCTTAGAGATCTGCCAGCCTCTGTCTCCTGAGTGCTAGGATTAAAGGCATGCAACCACCACGCTCAGCTTCTGAACTGGCTTTTCTAAAAGTGTTGTATGTAATATGTATATGCAATATGTATATGCACTATTTATATGTAATATGTACATGTAATATTATGAGTGATTTTCTGACATTGCTATCCATTTACTTGAGCACTTACCACATGTCAGCCCTCCTATGCGGATGTGCTGTTGAGTGCAGTTAGAATCTTTAAATTAAATTTGCAAAGAAGAGATTTGTACCACTTTCATGAAAAATAAATAACATGTAGCCTATCCCTCAGCTAACAAAAGCCAACATGTGAGCCAGCTCTGACAGCTTTCTTCTAGGAGAGAACTAAACACAGACAGGCCTTGTACATCACCTCCAGCCAAGAGAGGCCATGAGTCTCGTGTAGTCCCCTCAGGGCCCTGTGATGCAACAGCGACCAGGGTAACACATACATGTGCCCGGGGCAGTGCCCACAGAGCTGCCTCATTCTTGTTAGCACACTACCTTTGACTCTGAACATGCCCTACGTTATGGCACCCCTGCCTGTCTGCTTTGCCTGTGGCCCATGTGGTTTCCAGCAATGCCACTCCCTCCCCCGCAGGGTCTGCTCCCTTTTGATCCAGTTTAGTTTTAAAGTTTTATCTTCTACTGGGCTTCATTAAGGGGGTTTCCCACCTCCTCCCCCAAGTTGTAAATGCTGAGTGGTTCTTGATGTTCAGGTGAACAAATTAGCCCAATTTGATGGGTAAATTAGTTGTTCTTACGTTCTGAAGTCCTGCTGAAGAGCCTTTCCTAGTCACGGTTACTGCTTTCTAACTGACATTTTAAAGAACACCAGCATGTGGCCTTTGTTTAAGAGTAAAACATCTTATGCAATACCCTCCTGAAAAATGGCCTTAGAGGTTTGCTCAGGACAGACTGGGAAAACTGTATGGCCCAGTGATACGGAGTCTCTGGAGCAAGCATTACCAAGCTTGCTCTACTTTTATTTTAGATGGTGGTGGGTGATCTAGTTGAGCACAGCAGGGCTAACTAAAACCTCCTTTTAATCCCAAAGCCTCATTTTAAGCAAATGTTTTCTCTGCACCCTACCCTCTATCACCCCACGCCTTCACCGAGAGTTCCAGTAGGCACAGAAAAGCTCTCAGTGGTAAAGAGTACGTGGTAAGAGCCAGCAAATGTGGAGGAAGAGAGAGGGACCCTGTAGAGGAGCCAGTAGGCGGTAAGGTTAGAGAGTTGCATCCCAAGGAAACGGGCATCCCTTCGTGGCTAATAGAGAGCTCAGCTTCTTCTCTACCTCATCATTCCTACGGGATTGAGTGAGAGAAGGCTTGGAGTTTACTTGAAACATAGTGGGCACTCAGTAAACACGCAGTCCCCTCTTTCCTGGACCTTTTCAACTTTCAGCCTCAGATGATGGCGTCCTTGGCTGCTGGCTCAACTGCTCTTCAAACAGTCTTATTAATGCCTATTAAAATGAAACCCAATAAAAGTGCCAATATTTGGTGTTGAAATAATTGATGTCGCAGAGCCAGCCAATGAAGCACCTAGGCAGGCCCCTGGTGCAATTTAGCCTCACACCTGGGGGATGAATTGCACAACTGTAATTGCTACCATATAATTCTTATTAATGTTGTGCTATAATTCCTATTTATTCCACGGGGCTTGTAAATGCATTAGGACTTGTCAACATATTATTTTACACTGTTTATGATCTGTAGAATTATGTCCTTCAGGGTCGTATTGTGCAAAAGTGCAAAATAAATGGTTTTGGGCCTCCCTCATTAAAGAAAGTAAAATAGGACCACTGTTGACGTGGTTCTCCATCCCAGCTGTCCTGAGCCAGGAAAGCCTATTCCTAATTCAATTCCAGGCAAAGCCCCCTTCATCTTTAGGAATATAAAGGATTCATCTTCCATTCTCAGAGCCATTCAACAAGTCAGGCCTGCTGGGAAGTATGTGGCCTTAAGGCAGATGAGATAGGTGAGTGGGAGAGGAATGTTTTCTGAGAAGCCAGACCTGCACCTCAGAGCTCTTGACATTTCTGTTCTCTTTGCTCCCTGGCTTAGGGTAGCCTGCCTCTAGTTCCACGGTAGCCTTCGTAAGCTAAAGATCCAACATGTGTCCCTTCTTAAGGACAGAGAGTTAAAAATCCATTTGAAGCATAATTCCCTCCCAGAGCTGTTTGTGTTTTCTAGATTAGGAGAGCAGAAAACCAAGGAACAGAGTTCTCCCATCATCCTGTCCAGTTTAGCTTGTATGTATATTGAGAGGGGTCTGTCATTGTTGTCTATTTGTGCTTGGGCCCCTAGAGCCTTCCTGGTCCCTTTACATCCAAGGGCAGTCCTATCTATAATCTTTTCACAGAATGAAGTCCTTGTTCCACTAGTTCTTCCTAGCTGTGGATTGCTGGGAAGCTCTTAACCTGGTCTTTTCCTCCCAAGGAATAACAGCAGTCCATCTGGGTCTAGAATGCCCTCTCCTTGTACACCTATGGCTGCCACTATTGCTAGTCCTCCTGTCCTTCAGCTAGCCTCGGGAGGTGGCAGCTTCTGATGGTCTTTGCACATCTCTTCTGTTCCACAGGCAGCGAGTATGACGAAGAAGAGGTGGACTATGAGGAGTCAGACAGCGATGAGTCCTGGACCACAGAGAGCGCCATCAGCTCGGAAGCAATCCTCAGCTCCATGTGCATGAATGGAGGTGAAGAGAAGCCTTTCGCCTGCCCAGTTCCTGGGTGTAAAAAGAGATACAAGGTAACGGAAAAGTCTCTTCACTCACTGTAACTGTGTGGCAAAGAAGCCCCGTAAAAGAACTGCCCTTTGCCATTCTAAAGAGAACCTGCCTGTGTGCCAGGGATAGGCGCCTGCCTCATTGCCCATGTTCACGAATGCAGGGGCCTCAGCACATGCACCCAGTGTCCTCCCATGAGCATTGGCAGGGGTTCTAGATGATTGGCAGGCTTTCTCCTTCTCTGACTTGAGTGGGAGATTAAAGTCAAAGAGCTCTTTCATAGGAGGCCTCTGGTTTTGATGCCTGTCAGTGCAGGAGTTGGAGCATCAGTAGTAGAGATGGGGTAGAGTAGTAGAGTGCAGGAGGGACTGCGTTCCTTCCAACACCATAGAGCAAGGACTGTGTCAGCCTACTTATTTGCAAAACACTTTTTTCAGTGGATAGATTTCCAGGTGGCTGGGCCTGTAAAAGCCTCAGCAAGTTTACAGAGCCTTCTGGAAAACAGGGTTGGCTGTTTACCTTCCAGCTGGGCAGTTCTTGCCCTCTCCCACCTCCCCATAAAAGACCAGGAGAAGAAAATGCTTTGATTTCCCCTCGCACCAGCATCTCCTCTGTGCACCTGCTGTGTCTAACAGTTCCTAACACTAGGCGACTTGGGTAGCTGGTACTAACTTTTCTACTGAGGAAACTACTGAGGACAAAACAATAAAAGAAGCACCAAGGAGAAGTAAGTGCAGGAAGTCCCCACAGGTGTTAGCAGCTCTTTAAAATCAACTGCATAGAAATGAAAAACTCCCAAGTACGCCTGGTAGACATGACAACACCCCGGCTTACCCTGTCTGTGCAGACTGACTGCTTTTTAAAATTGGTTTTGAAAATTGGTAGCACAGGTACTTCTCATGCCATTCCTTAAATATGTGTCTCTGAACAACTGTTAGTATTTTAATCTCGCCATTAGAAAAGCAGAAATCCCAACAGCATCACAAAGGTGAGAAACCCACTCTGGTGCTCTAGGACTAGTAGACCAGATGGACTTCGTTAAACAAACATGCAAATCCTAGGACAGAAATTTGAATCCTATCAATTCCAGAAGAGCCGCACAGTCCAGGTCAGCACATATCACAGAACACGCATGTAGAGCATCCGTATCCAAGCTTAGAGGCACAGAGAGGAGGGGTCTCAAACAGTAACCGAACAGTATGCCAAAGGGCATACGTAGATTGGAGCGCCCCTGAGGGTGGCTCTCACTGCAGGAAGGCTTCCTCCTGTTTCAGCTTCACAGTAACAACTGGACAGAAATGTCATGGTCATTCTGCCTATGCTGGACCCGTTCTCTACACATTAGCTGCTCTCTGTGGCTGTCTCTCCAGTGCCTGAGCAGTGTGAGCCAATCCTCGCACATGCTAAGGAGGGACCTAAGGAATGATCACATCTAGGGAACCTCAGAAAGGGGAAAAGGAAACACAAGCTCCACCTTTCACTCTGGGCCAGAAGGGTGGGGCATTCTTCCCCTCCCTTGTTCTTTTAAGGGTCTCCAACAATTCCTTCCTCTATCTATGCCTGAGTTCACCTGGGGTTTGAATGTTCTCTCCTTTTAAGGGCAAGAGAAAACTTAGTGACCCTGTGCTGCAGGAACTGATCAGCTTCGGGCACATAGAGTAGCGAATGACACAGGCAAATCGGTGACTCTAGTGGCTGTGAGGAAAGTGTTTCCCTTGCTGATTCAGAATGCCAAGTAACAAAGCACAGAAGACACCCCTAGCCACTCCTCCCAGCAAGATACTGAGCTTCCCTATGGTTGTAGAGCAGCAGAGCTGTCTTGAGAGAACTCACTCACCTTCACTGTGTGCTAAGAGACACTGGTACTCGCAAGAGGCAGTAACCAGCTGGTGTGCTCTGGAATCAGGCAGAATCCATAGGAGCAGCCATATTGTTTATTCCCAACACCAGTCGTATTTTAGTTTTACACTTCGTTCAGCAGCGTCTCTGACAAGTTAGACTCTCACCGGGGCACTGACTCAGGAATAGCTCATACCCCCAGGCTTCACAGTAAGAGTGGGAAGTGAGAAAGGACCCAACAGGAGGGCATAGCGCAGGAGGCCTGCACTTTCCTTTGCTAGGATGCCCCCTTCAAAACTATGTAGAGGAAGAAAAATACCTGCCATACCAATAACTAATAAAAGATAGGCTAAAAGAAGAAACACAAAGGTTATTAACATGGATGTTCATATATGTGCACATAGGAAACAAGGAAGGAATGGGTGAGCAGTTTCCAGAAATGGCTTGAGTCCCAGCTTGTGGCACCTTCCAGAAAGAACAGTGATTTTAGAGATATGATGCAAAGCCAACACACACACAGTACACAATGGCCAATACACAAACAGGGCACAGGGAGACCAATGGCCAACATACACACAGTGCATGGGAAAGTGAATGGCCAATAAAGTGTCACTAGCGGACTCTCTGATTCCATGTCCAGGCCACTAAGTGTCTGACTTCAATGATTAGCCTTTATTCTCCCCAGAAGAGAAGGCAGGCAGACAGAGGGAGAGCAAAGAGCTCTTGTCTGCCCAAGAGTCTTGGCACAGCCATGCTTAGGTTACAGTAATCTGGGCCCCGTTCTTTTCCATCTCCTTCAGCCCCTCCTACTGTAATTCTGCCTGCCAGGCTCCCAGTGCCCACTCTAGACTGAGACCTCACCTTACTCAGTTCTCTGGAGGTGCCAGCTGTTCTGTGATAGCCCACAGTCCCCTCCTAGGCACCCAGCATAGGCCCCTGATGTGAATAATCTCAGAACCAAGTAAAAGCATAGTACCTGAAGAAGGGGGCACCTGGCTCTCCGCACCCCTGATGCCTTGGCCTGTCATGGCAGGATGTTTCCTTATTGTCGTCGTGGTGGTGGTATTTGTCTAGATCCCTCCTATGTGCTTCCTGCCTCCCTGACGCCTCTCTCCCCTCTGGGCAGCTTCCACTCTAATGCTTTGGAGCCCCACACCCTACCCGACCTCACTGCAGCCTCTTTCTTGGAAAAAGTGTAGAAACAAGTCCAAGTGCTCAGTTTTCCCCTTTGGTGAGTTGCACCCTCTCATGGTAAGAGTTAAATGTTTTGTTACTTAAGAAATGTGAAACAGAGCAAGTCCCCTCACAGGTGTCCCTGCCGAGACCACAGCAGACAGACAAACCTGCGTGGGCAGTGAATCCACTCCAGTGCTTGGAGTATCCCCACAAGGGAGCTCCCAAATGGATCCACTTTTGTTTGGATCCCTCAGAAGCTCTGATGGGCATGAGTGACAGGAGCTCTGCAGGTAACAGGAGTCTTCAGTGTGCTCCTTCAGCTCATGTTCCGTTTGAAATGTGTGCCAGGCTGAGACTGGCTCAGTGGCTCGTGGCCTGCACTTGCCTTATGTGTGCCTGGGTTCCATCCATAGCTCCACAGAAACTCATTCCTAATGTCTCTTAAAACATAGGTGCTGATTTAGAAAATACTAAATTTCTAAGAGTAGGGGAACAGAATCAAATTCTGCCAACAGAATTTTATTCTTTAGGAATATTTGACATGAGGAAATCTCATAAAGTAACATTGTGTATGAAAGGAGACTCGTTTGATACTCATACACTCAAGTACAGAGCCTTCTCTGATTTGAGTAGTGAGCCTGTCCCACCGTAGTCCCTACATACAGATATGCGCACTGAGTACACGAACCATGGAAGGAGCGGCATGTTTCTGCCTGACTGGCTCTTAGCTTGTGGGCGCTGTGGAGGCAGGAGACATGCACCTCTGCAGTGCTGCCCTCATGAATCTCCAAATGTAACCAGTGCTCTCCTCAGCCGCTGCTCTCTCCCTTTTCTTCCTCATCAAACTCCCCAAGAACCCTCACTGTGCCCTTTACATCGAACACCAGGGACCTCAAGGAACTGAATTCCAGTTTTCCTATCTAGGGCAGCACATACTGAGTTTATCTGGGCTGAAGTACTGACAACAAACATCACTCAATGGAGGGAAATGGCCCCATTCAGCATCTGGACCTCAGGCTTCCAGTGGACTAGAAGTTTTGGAACAGCCTGTAGTTTTTCTACTGACCAGCCTAGTTTGATAAGGGCAGTAGTTTTTAATGGCAGAATCCAAATTCCCCCACACCTAAGACCTTAGCTACCCCCTTCTGATGCCTTCCTTCCTAGCTAGCCCAGTGGCAAAGACTTTAGAGTCCCAGACCTTCACAGTTGGAATATGCATCAAAGCCCCCAGCTATGTGTTTTGAATCGAGCAGTAAGCAGTACAGCATTTTAAGAGGGTTCCCGAAGAAATACAGACTACACAAGTGCCATTCCTGACTCCCGTTCCAGTTCTGTAAGGCAGGATGTTCTCTGTGTGTCATTTTCTCACCCAAATATCAAGCACCCAGTGTTACATTCTAGACTTTCCAATGAACTTTCTTATCCTTTCAAAATCTCATCCTGTCACCTCTGTTCAGACCCCAGAGGGTTTGAGAATTTTGTTAATATTTCCAAGGGGCAGAAACTCGTAAGATGATGTCATCACAACTTTGAGTGATGCTTCATCTTGCCTTGCCATTGCCTACATATGGGATGAATGGGGGGGGGGTCTCTTCATTAAGAATCTAGAGCTGGGGATGGAGATGGCACAGCAGTTAAGAGAACCCCCTGCTCTTCCAGAGAACCCGAGAGTGGGTCCCCAGACCCACGTCAGGCAGCTCACAAGGGCCTGGACCTCCATGTGGTATTCACAAACATACACAAACAATAAAAATATGACAACAGAAACAAGAAGCAGTGTGAGGCTAGAGATTGGCTCCATGAGTGTGAGCATGTGCTGAGCACACCACACATAGGAGCCCGAGAGGCACACAAAGGAAAATGGCTGGGACTTGCTGGCTGCCATCCTAGCCCCAGGCTGAGACTTTGCCTTAAGGCGTAAGGCAGAGAAAAATAAAACAGAGTAGTCACTGCCCTGCTCTGAACTCTGTATACCCACAGGCACACACATGCACACATATCTTCTCTCTCACGGAGAATGTGCTCTCTGCACACGTGCTCACACACACACCTCATGTGCTGTGATCAGTCCACACTGTGATAAGCCTTCTCCACTGCCACCTGGGAGTTGGCTAAATCCCAGTAGCAGGGATGCTGCCCGGGCTTCTTTGGATCCTTGAGAATACTTCCAAATGTGCAGTTGGCTTCATTCTTCCCAGATAAAGCTGTATACGGTAGTTGTGTTTTTCAGAAACAGACAGGAAAAGGCCACAGAACTTGCTGGATTCATGTCCCACTCCTGGTGAACTGTGTCTGGGTTCATGTGGGCCAGGCTTTAAGTGCCCGGCTTCAGGTCTTCCCTGGCCTAACCAGGCTGGAGTTGCTCTGTCTTTCTGCTTCTTAGTTAATGTGTTTTCTCTTTTCCTACTTTGACAAGGTCTGAGTGGTAGTGAGCATAGAGTTAGCTTGTCTTTTTTTTTTTTTAATCCAGTGTGCTGGTTAGTTTTATGAGTGAACTTGGCATACTGGAGTCATCAGAGGGGAATCCTCAATTGACAACATGCCTCTGTAAGATCAGGCTGTAGGCAAGCCTGTAGGACAGTTTTTAAATTAGCAACTGATGGAGGGAGGTGGGTGGTGCCATCCCCTGGTTGGTGCTCCAAGGTTCTGTAAGAAAGCTGGCTGAGAAAGCCGTGGGAGCAAGCCAGTAAGCAGCACCCCTCCATGGCCTCTGCATCAGCTCCTGCCTCCAGGATCCTGCCCTACTTGGGTTCCTGCCCTCACTGATTTTGTTGATGAACTGTTAGTGAAATAGACTCTTTTCTTGCCAAGTGGCTTTTCATGGTATTCCATCACAAGAGTAATCCTCACTAACACACCCACCTTCCAACAAGACCGATGGGAACAGGACATGAAATGTTCAATAACCCTCCCCCTCAGAAAGACTCTAGCGTTCACTGAAGATTCACTCAGCTAATAAAGAGGGTATTAGCAAGCAGACAAGATGCTCTCTTAGCATTTATAAGCCAGAAAACAACTTTCACCACATTGGATTCAGGAGTCAAAATTTCCAAGTTTTGCGGGAGGGCTAGGGAGTAAATCTGGAATTTCATGCATGCCTGACAAGTACTGACCTACAACCTAGGAGTTTTCTTCTTCTAAATTGTCTCTCTCCCTTCCTCTCTCCCTCCCTCCCCAGACATAACACCCACATCTTGTCTTAGTTAGGGTCACTATTGCTATGATGTAACACCATGACCAAAGGCAACTTGGAGAGGAAAGAGTTTATTTCTACTTACAGTTTCGTATAATAGTTTATCATCAAAAGCAGTGAGGGCAGGAACTCAAGCAGGGCAGGAACCTGGAGGCGGGAGCTGATGCAGGGACCATGGAGGGGTGCTGCTTACTGGCTTGTTTTCCATGGCTTGTTCAGCTTACTTTCTTAAGAGGCTAGACTTACCAGTCCAGGGGTGGCCCCACCCACAATGGGCTGGGCCTCCCCACATCAGTCATTAAGAGGATGTCCTACAAGCTTGTCTACAGCCCCATCTTAAGAGCATTTTCTCAACTGGTTCCCTCCTCTCAAGTAACTCCAGCTGGTGTCAGGCTGACATAAACCAAGCCAGCACAACCTCCAATTATTTTTTCATAGTTCTGAGTTGACTGAAATTGTCACCTGTATGTAGCTGCTCCAAGCCATCAGGCTGGGGCTAAGGCCATTGGAAGGTGCGTCTGGGCTGGATGTACAGCTGTTTTCATCACAGGCCTGCACGCCAGTCACAACAGCTTTACCAGTGAGGGCTGGGCTGCCTAGGCTTACCTGTCTGCCATCACAGTAGGTCTGTATGAAGCTGCTCCTCCAAGCTCTGACTCTCCACATGCCTCTTAGCAAATACGGGATGTTCAGCCCAAGGCTAAAGATGCCAGAGCCAGGCATGTATGTGGGCAGAGCCCATTTGTTTTGGTTTATTCAGGCCAGACCTGAGAACAAGTCCAGCCACTTGCCCTCACCTTCACGGTTATGTGGGGTTTCACCACAGAACATGTACTGCAAATCCATAATGGTGTACAGCAGACACCTCTCAGCCATGTTTTCAACAGCAATCTTCTTAGCCTCTTCTAATAGTGAAGTGCCATTTAACAAATTCACTCTGCAATACTTTGAGACATCAACCAGGCAGGCAGGGGTTGTGATGTGCTCCAAATAGCACAGCTCCAAATAGCTCAAGGCATCTGAAGATAGTCCTTAAGGGACAGCTTCCTTACCCTTTTAGTAACCTGTGCTGAGCACCAGCGTTCACTGGGCCGACTGCTCCCGTCCTCTAATGTGGCAGCTACTGACAGACATTGAGACTCCAAGTATCTCCTCTGCTCGCTCTTAATCTCTGGAGCCTGTCCCTCAGGCTTAACGCGATGAGCAGTGTTAACTATCTAGTTTGCTAAACTGCTGAATAATCATACAGTATGTAAACTAGTCAAGTAGTAAAACCAATGGCTGAAAAGCATTCTGCTATTTTTGTTTTATTTTTTATTATTTAATTGTTGAGGATTTTATTATAAAATTCACCCTTAATATTCAAATAATATGCCACCGCTGGATGGAGACCCCAGAACTATCCCCAGCATTCTGAAATATGCGATGAATATCCAGAGTGTGGTTTTCAACAAAGCTGGATGACACACGGCAGCTGCGTGTTCTTCTCCATGAATTCCACAGAGAACAGTTAGCAGCCGCACACAGGGAAGGCAAGCCATCTCACTACAGTCATGAAAATGTCTCACCTAACTAGAAAGCTAACCCTCTAAGTTGTAGTAGACAGTCTAGGTGAGGCAAGACAAAAGCAGTTTAGCCAAAGTGAAGATGTGAGCAGCTGTTGGAGTGAGATACAGTCTAAAAAAGAAGTCTTAAGAAATGTACATAAGAGTATATAAAGTATGCTGAAACTTAATGTTAGCAACCGAGTTAAAATGAACATATTTAGGAAAGAGATTTCAATAAAAAATGTCTATGTAACCTAGGCCCATGAAACAATGCTTTCATTGTCACAGTTATGGCCACGATAGCATACTGCATGATTGAAAAGATGCACTGCGAAAAACATTTTAAAATTATGACTTTCTACCTCCTCCTCCTCCTCCTCCTCCTCCTCCTCCTCTTCCTTCTTTTCTTTTTTCTTTTTTTGGTTTTTCAAGACAGGGTTTCTCTGTGTAGCCCTGGCTGTCCTGGAACTCACTCTGTAGACCAAGCTGGCCTCGAACTCAGAAATCCGCCTGCCTCTGCCTCCCAAGTGCTGGGATTAAAGGCTTATGCCACCACTGCCCGGCTAGACTCTTCTTAATTATGTGTATGCAAGTGGGTCTGTGTACACATGCAGGTTTCTGCTGAGGCCGGAAGAGGTTATGAGATTCCCCAGGCACTTGTACAAAGCCCCATGTGGGTTCTGGAACATTCTGCTAATCTGAATAGCCAGATTCTTATCATCTGATGCTAAGAAATCCACTCAGCATGTTGTTTTTCATGGGACTAGCTTTATATAAAGGTTTAAAAGCATGCTGTTTGCAATGCAGTACTTCATCAAAAGCAGTGCCCATGGGCTCTAATGCTCAACTACACTGAAGCAGGGCTAAAGTTTCCAGGTGAGGTGTAGCAGGGAACTTAGCACAGCTTACGTCAAATATTCAATCTGCCTTATCCTGGTTTTTATGTTCTTTAGAAAGATATTTCATTGGCCATTCTGAAATATTCACAGGATTTCCAATTAATTCTCTTCCAAGCTCAAAACTTTAGTAACTGAGAAGCAAGGTTTCAAGAAACCAAGAGAACTGTACCACTAATTTTCTTACAAAAACCTGGTGTATACAGCTCAGGACCAACAAGCCCATGTGAAGCCCACCCTCTGGATGCCATCCAGGAGCTGCTTTGCTGACCCATGCTGAGGTTTGCATGAGTGTGACAGGACGTTTGGTGACTCCTAACAGGTAATTTTTTATCTTCTCCACAGAATGTGAATGGCATAAAGTACCATGCTAAGAATGGTCACCGAACACAGATTCGCGTCCGCAAACCATTCAAATGCCGGTGTGGGAAGAGTTACAAGACAGCTCAGGGCCTGCGGCACCACACAATCAATTTCCATCCCCCAGTGTCTGCCGAGATGATCAGGAAGATGCAGCAGTAACGTGCTGGTCAGAACTGTGCCAAGAAATCCTCACCAGCAGTTGCTGATTTTGAAAACAGCCACCTTTTTCCAGGGGAAGCACTCAGCAACCCTTTAATGAAAAATAATTAAATGCATGCTTTAAACTTTTCTGTAATTTTGGAATGATGTATCTTTGTAGAGTTAATGATTTTGTACATTTGCACATGTAATCATCACGCCCATTTTCATTACTTTGATATAAGGTGCTAAACAAAACAAGCTCTAGGCTCTTCAGCACATTCCCCCAAACAAAATCAAATTAAGGGCATGTTGCATATTGTTTAACCATACCGCAGTGACGTCAACTGGGAGAGGAGGGGCTGGCACGGAGATGTTTTAAGATTGTAATGTGATTGAAGCTTTTCAACACATCGACTCACAGAAAACCAAAATAATACCTTCATTATCAAACTGGTTCCCATGCCTTACATGATGGAGTTAGGATTTGTGAGTAAAGACTTTAGGTAATGGAAATATAAATAAGAATGTTTAACATAATATGCTAAAAATATTTTCATATTTAAATAACATGCGTAAAAGGTGTGCTTTTTTTCTTTTAGTTATTATCTTGCCCTTTAAAAAGCTGAAACTCTTGCCATCGAACTTACCAATCATTTTAGTGTTCGAAGTGGCATCGTGCAAAAGACCCCGTTCACTCATTAATGCTGCCGGACTCACTGAGTGCCTGCTGGGTGCAAGAGACCGAAGTTATACCTAGGGTGACTTGTGGACCAAGACACCAGTGTCGGGATGCTTTTCCCGGAAACTTAGGAAACACTTTGAAATACTTAAGTGCAAATTGTGTGTGTGTGAAACTTAGTTACAGCCTCATCAACAGAGGAGGCTTTAAAGCACTTTGTGGTTCTCTATTGCCAACAGCTTTGTTTAGACATTGCCAATTCTTGCAACTGTTGCCCTAAGAGATCTGGGCTGCAATCTAAAATTCAGGAGGTCTGTTTGAGAGAGGACGGTTGCTAAGACCCCTTCCGCCCCTTTCATGTTCCGTTGCGACTTCTTTTAAAGGCACTTTCCCACCACACTGTAGATGTCTGCATTCTCATTAGAAATGTCTGTTTAGCTTTAGAAAACATTTCGCCAGAATATGAAAATAAGCCTTACTGACATTAAGTGCTTCTTGCAGCAGGTGGTCAAGGAAGAGTGACTAATAGACCCACTAAGAGTGACCTACATCTGGATCGTCCTGGAGCTTCTCCCACCGACAGTCCCATCATGTGTTGAGTGTTCTTTTCTCCCAAGTGCTATTCTTTAAACAAGAGTTGACCAGTTGCCTAATACGCAATGAACATTGCTTTGACACAGCTAACTGCACACAGTACAAACTGATGAAAGGCAGACTCAGCTTCCCTCTAAAATAACCTTTCCCCATGCTCCCATGTGACACAGTCTTACGCATAGCTAGATAGTGGTCCCTCCTCAGTATTCACTGTGAAGATAATTCTGTTAAACAGATGGGTAAGCGTCTGCATTAATCCCTCATGATGAGGGGTTTAAAAATATTTATAAAGATGCTGCCCACTAAAAATGTCCTCAGCTCTGAAGAGTGATCTCAGTCTTGACTATACAGTGTTAACTCTCATGGTGTTAAACGGATGATCCAGAATTGAGAATTGAAGTTGGTGCAAAAGAAGGCCCTACTTGCTCCATATCTACCTACAGTTGACCAAAAAGTTATAGGCCAGCAATTAATAGTTAGCTTTGCTCTTTCTAGTGTGAGAAACTGCAGGCTGGATCAGTAGTTCAGCAGCTACACAGTCATAAAACAGTCATTGTGCATGTTAAAATCTTTCAGTGATAAGACCCAGTTTGTACTTCTTCATTGTGACAGTATCACTAAGCAGGTGAGGAAGGGATATTTTGTTACACCGTGTATAGTGAATGTATTGTCCGTGTCTGTGGAAACCATGCTTTAAATTATATTTTCGTATGTTTTGTTGGGGACAGAGCACATTAAGTTTGAAAGCAACAAAACTATTAGAACTGAAGGCAATTTACTCAAACTTTCTGTCAAGAAAAGCTGCTTAATAAGTGTACATGAAATCACATTTAAAATAAAACTGCCTCTGACCCAAAATAAATACGGCTCTTTATTTTAACTAGCTCTACTGTTAAGAACCTGCATCAAGTTTGCTGTGGGAACTAAAATATCTGTCCAGGGCCTGATCTGTTAAGCTCCTAGTTATTTTTCAAAATCTAGATGATATGTAAAGATTTTGTTTCCTTCCATTTTGCTTACTTTTCTGTAAATAATACTTTATCATAAGCTTGGGGCTAAACTCTAAAGTATTCAGTTAAACAGCCAACAAGATGAGTAACCTTATCTCACTGACCGTAATATTCAAAGACTACTTTCAGGTTAGCATGGGTCATACTAAGTGCAGGAGAAATGTCCACAGTACGTGTACATATGTGTGGACACCAGATGTCAACATCATGTGTCATCCTCTGTCATGTCTCCACCCTGGGATAGGGTCTCTCATGACCCTAAAGGTTAAGAGCTCTGTCCAGCCCGGCTGACCAGCACATGAGGACATCCTGTTATGCCTCCCCAGCAACTGTCTTATTTCTCACACCCGTGCTGGGGATCAGAACTCAGCACAGCCAGCACTTTACTAAGCATCTCCATGGCCCCAAGGTATCATGTGGGGCAGATGTTGCCCAAGGATATTCTATGAAAAACTCTCCAGGAAGCTGGAAGAAGTATGCATTGCTGGTCCTGCCTCCCAGGACTGCCCCACAGCTGGCATCTGAATGCTTCATCCTGGTTTTACCCTAGAATCCAGGGCAATTTGAATCTACAGCCTAGATTTAAGTATCTTTTCAGATAAATGTAAAAATAAAAATATTTTAAATCATATACACACACACACACGTACCTTTTCAAACTATTCAACTAATACACAAACTCTTCCATAAATATCAGCAACATGGTATACAGCAACTCACATACTGCAGCTTCCAACTCTGAATATTTACTTAACATCTTCAATATCTAGTTTCCTCAGAAGGGGTTTCTAGTAACTGCTAAAGCAGCAAATGAAAAAGTACTTTAACATTCCCATCATAAAAGAAATGGGTGTGTGTGTGTGAATGCGACAGTGACATGACCGCCCCCCACACTGTCTTCATTAATGTTAGTGCACACCATGCTGCAGAGCTGTGACTGAGAAACACACTTGTTGGATCTGGGTTGTGCATTCTATTTCTGATCAGTTACTGAGGAACGTTATTTCTGATGTGTATGTTCATTAGGAAAATGTGAGAAAGACCATGGTACACAGTCTGCCATTTTATGCCTCAAATCATTTACAAAGGTCATTTAATGAGGATGCCTTGATTTATTTTGGTCCATTACAGTTACCCAGTTAAAACTAGTTATAAACACAAACTCAACCATTTAAAAATAGTCATCCAGATGCTAACATTTTATCATAAAATTAACTCAGCATGCCTTCTATCAACTCCTAAGCCAGTGTTTCCACATAAAAGGGTTCTTCACGCCTCTTTCTCAGTCTTCATGCAGCTCCACATCTAAGCAGGATTTTAAAATTTATCATTTCATTGAATAAGGGTTTTTCTATACCAAAGAATTATTTCAAAGAACTGTTATGATCAATGCTTTTTATTAAGTAATAGTAGTCATGCTCAATCACCAAGGTGAACAGAAACTTGTGAGTCTGATTGTGCTGAGTAATTATTACATATATGTGTTTTTAATTAGTAACATTAAAATAATTCCTGTGTTCTTCATACACTTTTGCTAACAGGGGGATAGAGACACAGAAGCATTTTTCTTAAAGCAGACAAGATTAACAGATTAAAACTGTATTGTAGTCAAAGCTGTACCCTGGCCCTAGTGACAGCACACTCTAAAGAAGTTCTCGATCAGGAAACTATAGAGGAGGATCCTGAAAGTGGCACCTGGCAATCTCCTTAACCTCTATTTGAGCTTTTGTTTGTTTTTTAACTGCTAATTTTACTACATCTTACTAACAGCTAGTCGAAGTTGAGAACATTCTGATCAAAATGGGTCTGAACGTGCCTTTCAAACCCCTGCTGGTCGTAGTCTGGCGGGAACTGCTCGCTGCACATTGGGCACACCTTCCAGTGACTTTCAACATGTTCTTCAAATTTGGTCTGATCATAGTTAGGAGGGAACATTAATTCGCAGAGGGGACACTTCTTGTGAACATCAAAGCTTTTAAAGAAAGAAAAGGAAGAATTAAGGTATTAACTTGTAATAGCACCTGTCAATGTACAAAAGTTGAATTAATTAATTAGCTGATATTTACGCTAAACGATTTATCCTCAAAGACTTTTACAAGTTTAGTTAACCTTTTTCTGTTTCGAGATTCTTGGTAATCTGTACAGGATCTATCTTTTTAGAAAACCACTACTAAATTTAGTTTTACAATTGGACTGGCAAACACCAAAATCTACCAAACTCAGGCATTCTGTGAAATGAGGCTTACTGTAAAAAACTTTCCCACTTTTTAACCAAAATGTTTTTGTTTTTCTTTCTTTTTTTTTTTTTTAAAATTCCAAGGATGAATACAATTCATCATTTTCCACCAGTGTCTACTGGGTTTAGAAACCAAAGAATCTGGGGCTTGAGTGAGAAGAGTTCCCACTGCTCTCTCTTGAGGATGGTTAGTTAGTTTAGCATCCTCTCTGGGCTCACGACTGTGAGCACGGGAATTCACACAGAATTGAAAAGTATCTATTTCAAAGTTCCAGTGCCTCCAGATCTTCAAAGATGGCATGTCTGAACCATAGAAGGCGAGATCAAGTGAATGGCTGGAACCTTGAAGGAGATTGCCATTCTGTATGCTAGGCTCTGGGCGCTACTATTTTTAACAAGTTCCCAGAAACTAATTCTTAGAATCACTTGTCTTACATAATTCTATAAAATTCTACAAAGGAAAAAACTTGCCTGGAATCAAAGCAAAAGCCTGCTCCATGACCACGTAAATGCTGATTTGCTGGATCAGGAGGAATGGGCACATTCTCATCTTCCTGGCACAAAACAAACAAAAAACAGGGCAACTTTTTGAGAAAAGAGAAACCAAATTATATACACTGCTAATTCAAGAAGCTCATAATGACACTTAAATCACCCAATTTAGTGTTTAGCTCTATTATTATTCAAACTTTCCTATAAACTTACATTTGAAAGAATTTACAGTATAAAGTATCTCACTAGGGGTAAATAGTGTGACTTTTCTGAAATACGCACTCCTCCCTGATTCCGGGGCACACACTCCAAGTCCCACAGTAGATGCCTGAAAGAGGGTTAGACCAATACTGTTGTTTTTCTTCCATTCATGGTTATGAAAAACTTCAATTTACAAATAAGGCATTGTAAGAGAGGTTAACAAAAGCAAAGCAAAACAACACACTGTAACAAATGTGAAGTTGAGCTCTATTATCTCAAAATATCTTAAGGTATTTTCGACTTTTGGTTGTGGTTTGGTTTTTTGAGACAAGGTTTCTCTGTTCAGCTCTTGCTGTCCTGAAACTCACTCTGCAGATTAGTAATGGCCTCAAACTTGGATATCCACCTGCCTCTGCCTCCTAGTGCTGGAATTAAAGGTGTGTGCTACACCGCCTGGCTTGTACTTCAGCTTTTATGGATATTTCTTTGGCATATCCAATTGCCAGCAGCACCACTTCTTAGTGCTTCAAGCCCATCATTAAGTAAAGTAGTTACTAGAACACAAACACGTCAGTCTGAAAATAGAGATTTCTACTAAGTTATTAATGGGCATAGAACATACACAGGCAAGTACACTGGAAAAGAAGTGACTTACCTCTCATAATATTTTTGGCACACTACTCTAAACTAAATGCAACTAACATTTAGGAATTACTTCCAGACCACAGTTGACAACTTACAAGTGAAACCACAGGGAAGAGGAAGACAACCACTAGCAGTGTGCTCAGTGGGAACACTGTGAATGAAGCCAGACCAATCAGTAAGACTTTCCAAGCCTTTATATGTGCATGACTTTGCTCATTGTTTACAGCAAAGAGAGGGGACCACTTTCCAAATACTTGAAGTCTGCCTTTCTGTTCCAATGATTCTCATTTAATCATTGTTAACTTGCAATAATCTTTTTGGTTAAGATATTTACAAACACATTATACACTATACAGAAAACATGAATACAGGAAAAGCAATAAAATATATGAGTTTGTATGAGACATTCTTGGATTATACACACTGGCAAGACTATCAGGAAAACACAATTAACAAAACAATCCATAAATGAAAAGCCAAATCAAAACTTGATTCACATGCTGTCAGACTTCAAAAAAAATCTACAGAACAGAGTTTTAATCACAAAGAAAGCACTAATTTGGATTCCCATACCTGACTCCCAGAGTCATTTTTTAGATCTATTTGTAGCAATCAACAAACAGCCAAACTGAAGTTCGTTGAACACCAAAACAAAACACCTCTTCAAGTCTTCTCAGCAGCTATTACCTGCATTTACTGCATTGTTGTTGGGCAGCCACGCTTGCTCCACAGTTGCAATTAATGCATTAAGCATGCATGCCATGAGGAGAGGCACCAAAGCAGCATGTCGCTGTGAAAATGCAAGGGATAGAGAAGCAGAGCACTTCTACGGAGGGCACACCGCTCATCTACTGCCTAATTGTCCCTGCTTGGAAATTAAAATAAGTTAAAGTTCTCAGAGTCTGTGTCTGTCTGACTCTCTCCTTCTCTTTCATCCACACACACGCGCATGTGTGTATGTGTGCGTGTGTCTGTGTGTGCATTTTCCGTAAGAGATAACTAGGTAACAAAAAATATAGGGCTAATAAAACAAAATTTATGTACAAATAAAGACAATCCATACCTGTTGAACCTGTTGTGTTTACATCCAAGACACAACCACTGATTGTGTCAGATTTCTCAGGCTCCCAGTATAGGACAATAACTGAAATACTGGATCTGCTTACTAAGTAATACTGATGATGAAATTTCAAACTATTTTCTTTGTTTTTGTAAAAAAAAGAAAAATCTAATTTAAAAACATTAAAGAAAATGAAGGGGAACAATAAGCTGGGCATGTTTTGTCATTCTAATCTCAAATTCTTAAAGCTAGAATACAACTTTTTAAGTGCTAAAACATAATGGACCAGATAATTAACCACTTCCCCCTCCCCTATTTTAAACTGCCAACAGCTTACAACATGAATCAGCCAATGAACAGTACAGAATAAACACAGTCAATCAGACATGTTAGTGCTCTGCTTGTTAAATACGAGGAGGGAAAAAAAGTAAAAGCAATTTCTACTTTCTAAGCAATAAACTGTCAATAATCCTAAATCTTAGTATCTTTTAAAGGGGAAATTCTAAGGCTAGGTGTGGCAGAACATGTCTGTCATCCTAGCACTTGGAAGGCTAAGGAAG
The DNA here is from genome assembly GCA_019843965.1 of Rhynchomys soricoides. Classification (NCBI taxonomy): domain Eukaryota; kingdom Metazoa; phylum Chordata; class Mammalia; order Rodentia; family Muridae; genus Rhynchomys; species Rhynchomys soricoides. The sequence continues at coordinate 729,876 of JADRCH010000110.1, forward strand.
GTCAGCCAGCATGAGACAGAGAAAAAAGCCTAGGCCCCACACCAAGTAGGCTTTCAAAAGCACCACAGGAGGAGGCCGGTGTGATTGCACACACCCTCAGCACTCTGAAGCCAAAGGCAGGTGGATTTCTAGGAGCTAAGACTACCCTGGTCTACATAGTGCGTTTCAAGCTGGTCACTACAAAGTAAACCTCTGTCTCAAATAATAAATAAAAATACTGAACTCTGTATGTTAAATTGAAAAACAGAACCGGGCAGTGGTGGTGCATGCCTTTAATCCCAGCACTTGGGAGGCAGAGGCAGGTGGATTTCTGAGTTCGAGGCCAGCCTGGTCTACAGAGTGAGTTCCAGGACAGTCAGGGCTATACAGAGAAACCCTGTTTTGAAAAACAAACAAAAAGAAAATTGAAAAACAGCTATTTCTTTTCTTTTCCAAGACAGAGTTTCACTGTGTTGCCCTGGCTCTACTGGATCTTGCTTTGTAGACCAGGCTGGCCTTGAACTCAGAGAGATCTGCCTCCCAAGTGCCGTTAAAGGTGTGTGCTACCACCACCACAATAGAAATGACTTCTTTGGATGATAGGTTGAGCCATGAAGTATGCAAAGTCTTCAAAGCAGCCAACTCCTGTAATTATTATGCAACTCATTAATATACAAAATGATCAATTAGATCTCCAATTAATATGTTTACAACCATAATGAACTTATTCCAGGACCACTTCCTGAATGAGCAGTCCATACACTAGAGCCTTTTGAAGCGAATGCTTCCCAGAGAAGAGAGACCCAAAATTCCAGTAAAAATAAAATTATATATACATCTGCCTTCCAGTTAAAATATATAAACTCAGAAAAATGGGCTCTTTCTTTTTCATTACATTTTTATGGCAGATAGATATGAAGTAGGCTGACATAGAAAACAGAGAATGCCCCTTTGGGTTTGCTTTATGTCAGGGGATAGATACGGAGCTGGATGCATGATCATTTGAACTTGCAGTAATCATCCCGCTTCTGCCTGAGTGATGAGATTATGAGATTATAGAAGTATACCACCACACCACTGAGTGGCTTTTACAAAGTATTTAATTCTCAGTATATAACATATTTAGTGTTGTTTTTTTAAAGATTTTTTCTATTAAACTGAGATGTAAGAGAAAATAAATTTAAATGTAATCTCTTTTTCAAAGAACTAAAAACATGATAATGAATCAGTAGAGTCATCAAAACATCATACACTACAGTCTATCCCTACTTCATTCCATGTCAATGATGACAGGCTGGATTGGAAATGACGCCATTAAAGCAGATGCTAAGTAGAACCAGGGGACGGAGGGTTAAAAGTAAAATAACTCATAAAAGATTGAGATGCAACTGGTTTATTTTTAAAATAATAAACTTGAGTCAAATTATACTAGAAATTGAAGATGGAGAATTGTATATTTTAAAGATTTCTGGAGCTGTTAAGATGCTGTGGTAGTCGGAATGAGAATGCTATCAACGGGCTCATATATATGAATGCTTGGTTTCAGTTACTGGAACTGCTTTGGGGGATTAGGAGATGTATCACTGGTCGTGGACTTTAAAGCTCTTTCTGCCTTGTGATTTTGTCTATGAGCTCTGACTCTCAGCTACTGCTCCAGTGCCATGCCTGCTTCCTGCCAAGCTTCCTGCCATGATGGTATGGACTCACTGTGAAACTGTAAGGAAAGCCTGCTTTCTTCTCTAAGCTGCCTTCATCATAGCATCTTTTTACAGCAGCAGAACAGTAACTAAACAGAAGGGGCGGCAACTAAGAGCACTTGCTGTTTTTGCAGAAGACCCAAGTTCAGTTCCTAGCATCCTCATCTGTTGGCCCACAATTACCTGCAACTAACTCCTGGGTATCTGACACCCTCTTCTGGCCCTCAGGGCATCTGCATATATGCACATGTCCGTGTGTGTGTGTGTGTGTGTGTGTGTGTGTGTGTGTGTGTGTGTGTG